>CAJNSZ010003646.1:0-10653 GCA_905329745.1 Rotaria sp. Silwood2
CATCCTTAGGATTTTGCCGTCAATTCTACGACAATGAACAATCTATTGTATTAAGCTACTCATCACTTGGCACTCAATGGGAAGTACTTAATATTGGTGTGACAAATCAAACATGCATTCTTGATTTGATTAATAATATGCACAAACTTCGAGTGCTGAATGTTCCATGCCAAGATACAAAAGCGAATAAAATGTTAAGTAATTGGTCTCAGACTGAACATGAATATCAACAGGAGCAAGATGAATTTCTCGAACGGTTACGAGAGCACTTGCCATTATCATATTCTTTGCCAAAATGTAAATGGATTGGCCCGATTCGATTGTGGATTCGTTGATAGAGGAAAACAATTTAGATAAACATGCACCATAGAACTTTTCGTGAGGAAATTATTAACGACTCCTATTTGTATGCAGCTTCAATGGTAAGCTCTTTATTCAGTGAGGCGAGTAAGAGACACATGATTGACAATGCATTTTATCAATGCACGAATGCACATCATTATTCCGTAAAGTGACGAAGAACAATCATCTGGCGAATGATAAGGTTTGACGAATTATCAACAGCAAGGCCGTGCGCGTATTCACTAATGAAATAATACAACCGTATACCTAGATGTACATACAACATTGCTTGATTCTATTAGTGTGTATTTCTTTCTTTTCAATCGTCTCGTTATCAATAACATAGCTGCTGCTGCTACTTTGTCTCTGTAAATTGTGGCAGATACATCCCACCTTTTTATCTTCCGTTTTGTTTTTGTATATATCAAGATGCAGAAAAACGACATATTACTGCACAAATACTTAGTTCGAATAGACACACTCGTAAACGACCGTAAATCATCGTATATTAGCGCATTACATGACTGAGTATTACAATCGTATGCCTCCATGTTATTCTTCGACTGATCCAGATTCGATTGATCGTTTCTTTCGCCAATTACAATTCCATAGTGAGATAGATTTGCAAATTGTTTTCGGTTGGGTTCGACAACAAGATTGATTATTAATCATTATTAGTGAAAAGCCCAGCATTCTTATGTTCTTCATCAAAATCACTTTTGATAATGATATTGATCTATTTCCGTTATTTAATTCCTCCACTTTTACTCAGATTTATATTCAATGATGTTATTGTTTTGCCCAAATGTTCGTTTTTCTTATTTTCGACATGATGTTGAATGAGAATGAAAAATGTTCGATTGAAACGACAAAAACATGTTTCGATTTAGAAAGAAAGATCGAGTGTATGAAGAAGGTCAGTCTGTTTTTCTGATAGAAAAATCAAACAGTAGAATTCGATTGCATTACCAATCAAACGGAAAGCATCTCAAGTATGCAGTAAAATATATTTCATATGAAGTTATTCGATAGTGTATTTACATCTTATCCGAAAGATCTATTTTTTTATTGAGTAGAATGGGTTTAAAATGGATGATGGTGTTTTTTTTCGTCGCACAGAGAATTCTGCATTCAAATAATTTCTATACGATGATGATAAAAAAAAACTATGTAAATAAAAGAGCTTGCTTAATTTCGTACCACATCTTGTTTTTTTTATCGAAATGGAAGCAAATAAATAAGGCTTAATGACATTCTTTCATTCAACCATTAATAATAAGTGACTCTTGCTCCACTTGAGGGGACTAGCATACTTTTCAAAAAATGAGAAACAAGTTCAGAGATTAATTATATACTTTATTTCTATACTTCAACATATCTTTTAGATTGTTGTTCGCAAAAAAAGCTTTATTGGGCTACATTCATCCGATCTACAAGAGATATCAGCAGTTCGATAACAATCATTACACATGGAAATGTCAGACATTCATAGTAAGCAAGCAAGCCACAATGAAAGAAAAGATCATGATGAAGTTCTGAAAAGCTTGAACTTACAATCGCTTGAACAGGCAAAACGGATCAAACTACATAAAAACTTGCTTATTTACTATGGAGATATACTTGATGTGAAAGCGGATGCCATAGTCAATACAGCGAACGAAGGATTACTTGGAGGTGGTGGACTTGATTATATGGTACATAGGATTGCTGGAGAAGAACTGAAACGCTTTTGTTCAGAACTGCCAGCCAATGATCAAGGTGTTCGATGTCATGCTGGAGATTGTGTAATTACGTCTGGATTTAAATCTAATTATAAATATATAATTCATACTGTTGGACCATATTTAGACAAATGTAACAAACCTCAACCAATATTGCTAGCTAACTGCTATAAAAACTCATTCAAGGTAGCAATTCAAAATGATTGTACGAGCATTGTGTTTCCATGTATATCAACAGGATACTACGGTTATCTGATGTTGGAGGCTGCTATTATTGCTATTGAAACTTTAAATCAATGTTTGCACGGTTGTCAAAACTCGAATGTCATAGTGACGATAGCTGTGTTTAATGATCTCGAGCAACAAATCTATAAAAAACTATACGGTGAGACGTTCGATGCATAAGTAACATGAAACATATTTTTTCGATAACCTTATGAGTATTAATATACTGACTGCAACTTTACTTATTTTTAACAAGGAGTCAATGGTGAATATTACAAAATATCTTTTCAGGATTTAATGAAGGTGATAATGAAGAGAGAACTATTATTATCACTCTCACACTTTCCCTCACATTCTCAATCGCAAGTTATTAACACACGGCGACGAGTACTTTCGACATGGAGAAAGAAACCATTAATTATTTTAGCAGAGTGCCTTATGTGATCGTAATTTTCAGGTCTTTTCTCGTACATCGGAAGCTTTGACTTATTTATCTCTACTCAAATCCTTGTGTCTATCTGTTCATAAACCATCAAAACCAACTTTACATTCTTGATAGAAAAATTCCAGTTTATATTTTCATTGCAAAAGAAAAAGATGGATGTGGATATGAGTAAATAGATGACTCATAGTCATATGATCGAGATCCTCGACAATAGTTTCATTGATCCAGAATTATTCTGTATAGAAAGCTGTCTAAGTAAAGATAAACATAACGATCATTTGGTATTGGCTCCATTTGATGATCATTCTCATCAGTGCACTGAAAAACCATTTAACTCGCTGTCAGTCTAAAACCATGATCACGACATCGATGCAATATGCCATATTTATTGATGGAAATTTTGAAGTTAATGCAGCTGGATTTAAAACATGACTATGCATATGGTAAAAAAGATCGGTATTACCATTCAATTAGATTGTGAGGAATAAACATTTACAAATAGTTTTGGATATGTTTATATTTAATTTGAAGATTTATTTAATTTTTATCCTATATAAAATCATAAGCAATGTAAATTGAAACTATCATGTTACTAAAGACAAGTATCATAGCAAATTTAGCTATTGTGATATCAAGGAACTTGCATGTCTATTACTTGATATAAGTCGTTTTATACAGAGTTAAACTGCGTGAAATTACTTTCCAAATGTATATTGATCATGTTAACTATTGACACTAAACTGCAGTTTAAACAATCCTAGAGCTAACAATAAAAGGCTTTTGTCAGCTGTAAATCATTCAATAATGACATACGTCTCAACAGTAGATTTGTTGACTCAGGAGTAACCTATTGCTGTAGAAGAGGTTTTCTTTATTCGATATTGTGCTGGAAAAAGAAGTGAAAATATAATAAAATAATTGCATGAAAGAATTAAAAAATCTACTGAAAGATTTTTTTGTAATATGATAATTTCGCATAAATACCACAAATCCTTTATTGTTCATAAATAATTTAAATAATGCAACTAAAGAAATAATCAGTTCAAATAACTCTCAATGCTTAGTGAATAATGATAAAGAATTAAATGAACAAGTGGGTACAAATAAAAGTGATTTTAAACGAAGTATTCGTTCACGATTAACTGTTTTACAAGTTGTGAATGCAACACATGGACAAACATTATTTTCATTTGATTTTCTTCTTTTAACAATATCTGCATCAATTATTGCTTCAATAGGTTCAGTAGAAGATAATTGTGTGAAAGTTGTAAGTTACTTTTTTTTTTATAAATAAGAAGAAAAATTTTTATCAGAAAAAAATTCAATAGAATACTTGTTGCTTCGATGTTAGTATCTGCATTAATGGTAAGAGAATCAAAATTTTTAAGTTTTTCAGAAAATTTTTATTTTGATAACGTCCAATATTAGATTTTTTTTTCGTTTATGTATTAGTAATTCAGCATTATGGAAAGTTGGTTTAAGAACAGAGACGATTGATTTATTGATTACAAGATTTATTGTTGGACTTTGTACAGCATGGTCTGAAGTCAAATGGGGTTTATTAACATCGTTTCCAGCACATGCAATGCGTTCGAAATATACAAGACAAAGATGTTATGTTTTTTTTTCTAAATAAAGAGGTGATATTCGTCATTTATCGACTGGTACTCTTGGTAGCAATGTTGAAAGTCTCGTATGAAATACATTTTGGGTCAATACATGAAATTTGTATCATATGTAACAAATTGTTTTTATAGCAACATAAAGAGTGACGTAATGGTTTTAAATCAACTATTGATTTTGCGTGAAATTTGTTTCTGTTATTTTTATTTATTAGGAAAAACAAAACGAAACGACTGAAAATTCAGTTTAAATGAACTTGTATAAAATTATTTATGTTAATGAAAAAAGATTGTGTTTTTCTAAATAAACAAAAAATAAAAGAAAAAAAAATCACGTAAATCAATAGTTGATTTTAAATCATTACGTTACTCTTCATGTTCCTATAAAAGCAATTTATGTTATATTTAATATAAAAATATTGATTAATAATTAAGAGATATTTAGGTTAATGTAGCTATCAAGATGTATGTGTGTGGGTGTATATGTGAGTGCGACTGTGAGTATTTTATTTCTTATTTGTAAATGAAAATGAGAGTGGGTTTATTATATTTTATTTATGACAATCAATAGAAAGTGTGTAACAGAAATCAATGTTACCACGATAAATACAATTTTTTATGGACCAATGTGATTGAATAATTATCGAGAAGCTTTTCAGAATCGATTATAGTCTTCAATATTTTGCGCATTCGTGTAGTTGTATTCATAAGACACAATAAGAATAAATGACGTGTACTCATCAATAGTAATTTTGTAGTAGATTTAAGATTATCTGTTGAAATATTTAACATCATATGATTCAGTCGAGAACACAAAGCGATAAATAGTTCAATTTGTACTAATGAACAATTATCAGACATAGTCAAACTTTTAATCTTGTTGCCATTGGATACTAATTGAAAAGATTCATTTCGTTGTATTGACTTTGGATTTGTCTTGTAAAAACATACAGAATAAAGTTTTAATCTTTGAATATTGGGTGTAAAACGTAATAGTTGAACTAGTTCGACAAAGTCAAACTCGCCCCAATCTATAGTTAGATTAGTTAATTTTGTCAGAATAATCAGGCGATTGATAACAGACGTCGTCGTAAAATTGCTTTGACATAAGAGAGTAAGCTCAGTGGCATGTGGAAACTAAAGTAGACAGGTGGCCATCGACCCTTCATCATGAATATGAACATGATGAACCAAATCATAGATAGCTTCTTGACGACATGAACACTTGGCCTTGTCTGATAATTTGTATATTGTATAATGTTTTCTCCTCAAAATAAAAAAACACATAGCTAGTGCATATCAAGAAATTGATATTACTATACTTGTATGGCTGGATGGAATAGAGGATTATAGCTTCCATAATTCCTTGATGATAATGTTGATGTGAAAAGAACCATCGTCGTTCGGACCAAAATGAAGAGCTAAATTGATCAATCAGTTCATGATACTCAGAGTCATAAAAGTAGATGTTGCTCCTGTAATCCTTATACTCAAAATCAAAGATAAGCAAACAAGACATATAAGTTAAGATCAATGTTTGCCACCGTTTAGCATTCAAATATGTCGTATTATTGATTGTAGAAATGCGTAATAATTGAAGTTGATGACAACATTTTTCGACAAAGGATTCAAATAGATCAAAACTTATATATTTCAATTTGAGCAAAACGTGTGTTAAAGTATTTGGTAACATTGACATTTTTGTTTGGTAGTCCGCAAATCCAGTTAAAGAATAGCACCATAAACGACGGAGTTGAGGTACATAGATTAAAATAGCATTGAGATGATACGATTCGAGAGGATTGATCATAACCAGATGTTCGATAGTACTGTATTCATTGACAAAATGTAAGAGTATTTTTGATTTAGGATGTTGTTCATAGAATAGTTTGCAATATTTCAATACTGATAAGCAAAAAGTTAAACGATAAAAAATAGTTTCATCTGGTAAATGGCTAGCAAGAGCAATGCTCAATGAAAACAAGCAAGTCAATTTAGCTAAATGTTTCAGAATATTTTCCACATTTATTAATTTGATACCATTAAGAATAAGTGCTTCAATTCGATGGAATTTTGAAACGATGTGAGGTTTAAAAATAAGATTGGCAATGAAAGAATTCGATATACAAAGGAATCCAATTCGATGTTTATTTCGCATGATAATATCAATATAATAACGTTGAAAGGTCAATTTAGACATGAATGACATGTTGATCTTGATAGGAAAAGTTGAATAAATAAGAAGATTTTGAAATCTTAAATTGAGATTTGAAAAGCTTCGTATTGATCGTAATTATCGAGAGATTCGCAGATTTCATAAATTAGGTTGTTCGATAGATCTGCAAAATCAGTCAACGATAATCTATATAAATAATAGTAAAATAAGCAGAAAAAGACAAGAAATGTAATTATATACATCACTGATCTCGTCATATTGACTGTCGTTCCTGGAAAAATAATAAGACATAGTAAGAACAAAAATTGAAGATAATTTACCTTGAAACTTCTTTTTTTCAACATAATTTAACTCAACATCACTCTGCTGTCGTTTCATTTGACCCATATATAAAGTACTATCCAACTAGGTAGTTTTTTTTTTATAGTAAAGAATCTGTTTGTTCTCTAGAATTAACAAGAAAGATACATAATCACAAGTCAAAATGTATTGATGTGCAAGAATATGCCATTGTTCGTTCAATTTACTTACAACAAAAACAATGATAAAAAATTATTTTTTTAAACGATAAAGAGTGCTCTATCGAGTATCACATCGAAAATAACGAGTACGCAAACATTTATGTCTATAATATTCGTATAAGAAACGAAATGATATATGAAATTGATAGTCATCTAAAGATTTTAAGTGTTCAAAACGTAAACACTGAAATCTTGAGTGATTTAAGATTATCTATGACAGGTTTTGTTTAGCTAGATAGTACGAGTGCATATCTCGTTGAAGCCACTTATTAGCCATTAGAAACTCAGATACACTCTCAAAACCCTCATTTTTATCGCTGGCGAAGCCATAAAACGTAACTGATGCTCTTTCACAAGACTTCTACTATCGAATTTTTTTTCTTGTTTATATCTAGTCATTTTCTATTATCGAATACTTTTACCTAAAAGCTCCCCTTATTTGGCTAATTTCATCAGATCAAATCAGTTAACGGCACTGAGAAGTATGCGCAGCTCGACTAAAAAATATAATATGCCGTTAGTCTCAAACTAAAACTAATAAGTTTTTTTAATTTCGAAGAAGAAAAACATCTAATGACAAATCTAGCATCTACAGAATACAATTCGATTGCATGGTTATTAGACTGTATTCATCTTAATGATGCTTCAGATGTTCAACAAAAAGGGTGAATGCCTAATAAAAATTTTTATTTTGATTGAGCATGCATTCGTAAAATAAAAACAATTAATATATAAAATATCTGGTAAGTTACCTACCAAAAGAAAAAAAAAACATTGCATATCCTCATAGATTCATAAATCAACAGCTTATTAACACACTTAAAACCTAGCATAATCTATTTGTTTTCGAATGCCTCCATCAGTAGTCAACCACAAAAATGTTTCGATCTAAAACATTTTGCAGAGCTTTTAAATACCTTTGTGTTTTTTGTCGTTGATTATCCACGCAAATATCATATCAAAAGTTAACTGTAGTTGTCTGAGGACTTCGACATTTCATATGTAAGAATATCGAAAAGGATTCTATAAAACATATGAAGATCGAATCATATTACAGAAACGCAAAAAACTCTATCGTTTATCTTTTTGGCAGAAACTGTAAATGTGTCTCTTTTAAATAGAAACTTAAAATTCTTCTCTATTATCAGGAAAAAATTAGCTCATTCGATTAAAATACGATGGAGGTACACAAATTATTTTTTAACAGGGAGCTTTCTTGACACTATAAAAGTGGGTGGGAAATGATAATTAATCCATTCGAGACGATACGGTTTTTCGGTGGGCTATGACGAAATAATTTGAATGTATCTACTCTATTTTAACGAAATGACATCCTTTTTTTGTGTAGAAAAAGGATAATCGGATAAATTCTTTATCTATAAGAGAGAGAGAGAGAGAGAAACATCAATAAATGCTGTCTTCTACATGTTTGTAAAAAACTATTTTTTTTAAATAAAGATTAGACGAATTAGCATGAAATTTGTAAGGTTTTATTTATCCAAAAATGTGCTAGTATTTTTTCGAAAATTGAAAAACGTAGCTTAAATAAGGATTGTATTGACACTTGCCGTATGAATAAAAACTTTAAACATTCTTATACTATCGACAAAAAAAATCAGCTCATTTAATTACAATACAGTGGAGATTTTCAACTTTTTGCCATGACCCATCGATGAATTACATTGCTTAGAATGTGTTAAAAACTGCGAAAATTAAATGGCATTCTGTCCCTAACTACTTTGCCTCTAATATTTCAATTAGATTCTAGATGTTGATGCTATTATTTATGAAATATTCATTTTTTTTTAGTCATATCATAATATCGAAGAAACCGAAGAGTAAAGTATATACAAAAATCATCCTTTCAAAAAACAAAATCAATTTCTATATCCTTTATACTTTTATTGTCTTTTTTTGTATGATTCCAATATATTGTGCTGTTCATGTATGGTTAGTCATAGTCACACAATTCACATTTCTTCTTTTCTCTTATGTTCTGATTTTTTTTCCTAAATTATTTTATTCAATCATTAATTTCGAAGACTTTTCGTTGCTTAATTAATCCAGATATGAATTGTTCTATATAATGTCGTTTCCTTACTCATTATTGATAAATAATTGTCATTTAGATATAATAGCAATGTCTCGTCTTGAATATTAAATTAATTTCAATGATAATTTGTGTTCTATATGTTGATAGACCCAATTTAAATTGTTATTTTAGTTAAATAAAATTTTTTATGCAGTATAGATATACAGATAGAGACAGTGAATTACTTCATAAAGTTTTCGAATTAATCAACCTAAAGAATAAATAATCTTCGAAGAATAATGAATCCGAATTGCTAATTATAAAAGTGTGGTTTTCTAATTCATTTAAAAAATAATTCTATTCAAAATTAGATCGAGAGACAGCTCAAATTCATAAGTTCAAATGAAATGCTGAAAAGAGAATGTAGATGGATATGTTGATGTGAGTTCTATCTTTACGCACACCCTCAAGATAAATCGATTGACAAATGAACTTTAGATCTTTCCATTACAAAGCTTTGCAATCGTCAATAGATAGTGAATAGAGACACGGTGTTGGATCAAACAAAACTTGTAGGTCACTTGCTGTTATAGCAGTATTATTATCCGATGACACATGCAGGAATATCAAATGATTCACTGTTGGTAGGATAGACTAGAAATTTTCATCTATTGGCAAACGTATTCGTGGAGAATCAATACTAAAAAAATGAGCCAGAAGAGAAGAACAATAATTCAATATTATTTCGGATTAAAGTTTTATAAACACATTTATATGAAATGTAACCAAGATCATTTGGACAAGTTCATGTAACTTGATTTAATGACTTCTGAATAAAAAACCTAGCCTTAAAAACTATACGGTTAAATATCAAGAAAAATGTTTTTAGGACACATAATTCCACTCAAACCGAACAAACCATCAATATCCATCAAGCCACAATGGAGTTCGAAATGAATTAAGTACTTCATCAATTTATTCTTCAACCATTCCATTCTGATCCCATAGAATTTTCACTTTAAAATTGAATCTTTTTAGTTGGACGAATGATTAAGAATGGGTGCGGGGTGTGTGGCTGTGAATATTGGTTCACTGTATCTTAACTAGCAGTCACAACTACATCCAAACCATACCCACATGTATAGTTACTTAAACGAATTTGCGTTGAAATTGCCTTGCATTTGATTGACACATTGCCAACAAACGCTTCAATATTAAGAAACATAAATTTCAGCAAATATTCAGTTTTACAAAACATTCTACTAATTGGAAGCAAAGAAACTTAATGCCTGATAAAGTTCCTGCATCTTTACTGGTATTACCAGTTAAACTTGTCTATCGAATTCTGAATAATCTTGATGATTTAACAATGTGTTGTTTGGCTCGTAACATTTGTCAACGATTGAATGTGATCATGGACATCTATCAACGATATCAGGTAAATTTCATCTTTATCATGAAGTGGGATCCAATCAAGGGGGAAACGACGTACTCCTGTACTCTTAGAGTACACAGAGTCCACTGGAGTCCACAGAGTCCATTGGAGTACACGAAGTCCAGTAGAGTCCA
>CAJNSZ010003647.1:0-10651 GCA_905329745.1 Rotaria sp. Silwood2
TTGTCTTTTTTTATCCTGTACGCTGTTAAACGTTTTTTTTCAATATGACATGCATTCTTTTGCGTTTTCTTTATCGACTATTTAAAAAAAAAAAAAATACAAATTATGGGGCAGCGGCAATATCAAAAGAAAATTCTATTGGTCAATTCGTTTTTTACTTAAAAATGACGACGGAAGCCAAGACGAAAAACAGATGACAGTGGTTACTAAGGTTGAATGAGTTCTTTCATCTTATGTCGTATTACGTTGTTCTAAATTAAATCGAAGCTCCTAACGTTACAAATGAAACATTTCATCTATTTGATGTTGGAAGTATTGTGAGAGAAACGTTGTAACAAATTGTAATCTGTCATAGATGATGGAAAAATATTGTTTAATCAGTATATATTACACTATTATACGAATCATTTGCTCAAAGATTCCTTCATTCTGTATTTTAACAAAAAAATGTGATCACAAAAAGAACTTATGGTGCAGTGTCAACTTATGGTCATTTTACCGAACTATCAACGTATTGCAAGATATTACGAAAAAAAACCTCAATGAGAAGTTTTCGTGTAAAATCTTCTTCAATAACAAACCTTATGGTACCTTTTTTTATACTGGCGGTTTTAGCTCAACCGGATAAGATTTTCTTAAGATATAGGATACCTAAAAACAATTGCGTTTTTGAAGACGTGTTATTTTCAACGAGAATCATCAGTTTGAGCTGAAGTTTTTAGCATTTAATCAGTACCATAAGATTTGTTATCGAAGAAGATTTCATATGAAAACTTCTCATTGAGGTTTTTTTTCGTAATATCTTGCAATATAGTGACAATTGACTAGATGGTCGTAATTTGAGAAAAAAGAACTAATGATATGAACCCTTTTAGAGTTTTCATCTACGCTATGAATTCTGATGATGAGCAAAATATAAGCTCATGTAGAGGATATCCGTTGGTGAAGTTCTTTCGTAAATGCCAATATATGAGAAGGTCATCTTTTAGCAAATTTCTGTAATTTCGATGTTTACTTGTTATTTTTTGGAAATCACTGAAACTTTTATGCATTAATTATAAATATTTCATCATATTTTGTTAGAAGTAATTGAGGCTTCTATTTCCAAAGCTCTTGAATTTCCGAAATTTACTGAAGATTTTTCGAAACTACCGGTAATTCAAATAGTTTTGGGGGCAAGTTTTTATATTTCTATAGACTCATAGCTTCGTTATCTATATGGATTTTAAAGGAATTTTAGAAACATATGTAATTTTCTAGAAAATTTTTTGATTTTCCTGCTTATGTATTGTTAATTACGTTAATTTTGAGAGAAATTACCTACTCATGTGTTACTGATTTCGAAAAAAGAAACATCACTATTGTCTTCCTTATAATAAACTCCAAAACTCTGAAAAATTGTATTTGTAATTCTTGAAATGAGATGAATATTATCCTTAATTTTCATAATTCTAGTCTTAGCTACAAGGGAGATGCAGAAGCTCGTATCAGAAAGATTTTCTTTTTGTATTCTAAAAAAACGAAAAAGTAAAATTTTTATTCATATTTGATATATACAAGAGTGAGTTTTCGTCACAAGTGTAATCATAAACAATAGAATATACTATATACATGGGGCACTTCAAAAGTTTTTTCCCCGGCGCTTCTAAAAGCTTCAGTTTGAGTTCAAGTATTCTGTTATAATGCTTAGACATATTTAGGATTATGTGCGAAATTTCAGACTTCTAAGTCTTGCACTTTGCTGTGGTTCGTCATTTCTTTTATGGCAGGTGCACGCCATCTGCTAACGAATGACCCATCATAAATAGGAGAACTTTGCATTTCATATTTTGATTCCTAAATACATTTTATTAAAAAACAAAATATACCAGAAGATGCAGCGTGAAAAACTCTAGAATTTGCAAAGAACAGTTTATTTTAATTATATCCTTTTGCTTTCCAAAAAAAATAGCAAAATTTTCTGGACTACTTTTCGCAGCGTCGAGAATTGATCACTCAGAATGCTGTTTATTTTGAAAGAAAAAGCGCATAGTTAACATAAGTTTTACACTGTAGATTGTAGAGCTTTTCACGCTGCATCTTTTGATATATTTTCTTTTTTTTTTTGATAAAATATTTTTGGGGAATCAAAATATGAAATGTAAAGCTCTGTCATTTATTATAAGTCACCCGTTATGTAGCGTATAGAAAATGGCATCTTATTAACGTAACAGAAATGATAGATTACAGCAAAGTACGAGACTTTGAAGACTAAAATTTTGCACAGGATCCTAAATATGTCTAAGCATTATAACAGAATACTTGAGCTCAAACTGAGGCTTTTACAAGAGTCGGAGGAAAACACTTTTGGAGCGCCCCATGTATTCATGTCGTTTTGATTTTTTTTATTGATTATACTAGAAGAAAGAATTTAAAATTTCATAAAAAGTTGTAGCTATGTTAAATATTCTTTTTTATTCTTAAATTTATATATACAAATCTAATGCAATAACTAAATTACTTAATGTAATTTTTAAGGTGAAATTTTTTAATTGCCTCACTACATTCTGTCACCATAGGAGTTACGATCAATGAGTACGAATCATTCCCTAACAACCGAAAACAAATAAACGAAAAATGTCCTTTTTATTGCTCTCTAACTACTTAGAAGACAAGAAGCAACAATAAAAATAATACTTACACTTTTCTGGAGTATCATAGAACAATTTGTAGTGTCCATTGAACTCTCATGAATCATAATGTTTTTGAATCTTTGACATAACGCAATGTCTAATTTTTTATCAGAGAAACGACTGTATGGTAAATATTTAATATAGGGGTGGTAAATTAGCATTAGTATTAAGTAATGCATGGGTGTTAGCATTAAATTAGCATTATTTTTAACACTAATACTTGGATTCAAAATATAGTAGAAAATTGTTCTGTTTTCGGGAATATGACTCATCGATGACTCATCAGTGAGTCATACTTTCCCAAAACAGAACAAAATTTTCATGTTTTTGGGAACTATGACTCACAGATGAGTCATCAGTGAGTCATATTCTCGAAAACAGAACAATTTTCTACTGTATTCTGAAGCCAAGTATTAGTGTTAAAAATAATGCTAATTTAATGCTAACACCTATGCATTACTTAACACTAATGCCATTAATGCTAAAGCATTAAGGTTAATTTTAATACTAATGCTTAATGCATTTGTATTGGTATTAATAAATGCTAATTCTAATGCACCACCCCTAATTTAATATAATGGCTCATAGTTGACATGCGATTGACTCTTAAAATTATGACAGAACGAAATTCTAACTTTTGGCCATGATCACTGTAAACCTTTTTGTATTTATTGATATACAGCTGACTAGGTTGAAATTAACTATGAATGTGCATGGCAAAATAACTTGACATTGAAGTTAATGATAAAAGCAATAAAATAAAAACAGAAAATCATTAAAATAGTCAATAGTAACACGATAAATATTATATATAATGCCAGTCGAAACAAGAAAGAAATTTCTATTTGAGACTAAAAAAATTTCATACAAAGTGTTTTCTTTAACAATTGACTGTCATTGAAGGAGAATTAAAATCGGTTAGAAATTATTCACTTCATACATTGGTTAATTGTATAATTCAGCTGAAGATATATGAGCTCCATATTTGAACCCAAAAAGGATATATCTGTAAAAAACAACGCGAAAATCCAAAACTGCTAGAAAATGTTGCTTATTACTTACTTCGATCATGAACATGAATAGATAGTTAATATGGACATCTAATATCAATCATATAGTTAGTGATTTTTGGATCCCTTTTATTTCAAAGTACATGTGCTGATATACAGCACCTTTTATGACTCTTCATCTGGATATAAATGTCCTTATTGAGTACTGATGAATCTTCATCGATATTCGTATCTTTTACAGATATCCGTTCAGCATGAAACTACACTAATACGTCGTTTTTGTTATTAACAGATGAGTTTTTCCTTGTACTTATTTTAACATCAAGGAAAAAAAATCTTACTGTTGCCAATTTCGACAGGCATATCATTACTTTACAAATGCCTGGGTACATAAGTTTCAATCAAGGATTTAGTTGATGTTATTAAGAAAGGTAGAACAAAAATTTCTCTTGTAAAATATTATAATAAGTGTCTTGGAACATAACTGCAAACAATTGGTAATATTTTTTCAGTTTTTTAAAAGATATACTGATCATTATTCTATCAGACTGAGCATCAAAAAGAATTTATAACATTATTAAAATTAATACAAAAGAAAATTATTTCGATATGCTGAAATTTTCTTAATCTGTGTAGGTAGGTTAAGCTGTATACTAAGTTTAATTGTATTTACGCAAAAAAACACTTCGTAAAAATCTTTGTTCAATTTACTTTATAGCACTTTATATTGTTATTTTTTTATTTATTTATATATCATTATTATCTTTAACACTTGGAATATACTAAATGCATATTATTTAATCTTAGCTTCTATTGATCATGTCATAGTTGCTTCACCAAATGCACTGACACGAAAAAAGAGTACACATATTTTTGCTTATAAATTGATTACTGTTGAGACATTATTTTGGATGTTATTTTCTAGTCACATATTAGTTTTTACAAATCTTATACCAATTGGACCGAATATTTACTTATGTTATTTTTAATCGGGTTGGTATCTAATGTTCATCAGGTATTATTCACTGTTTAAAGAAACTGTTGCAACACTTTTAATGATCATTTTTGGAGTATGGAATGTAAAGAATATTCGAAAAATACGACAGATTAACCCTACTAACACAACAACTGCAAATGAAACTATAGAAGGCAATGGATCATATTCAAGTTCTTGACGAGATCGACAGTTTGTCTTTTTGTTAGTCAAAGATGTTGTTATATATATATTGTTTACTTTCGTAATGGCAGTTTCACTTATATATGATCAAATGGCACAATATCACATAAAGAGTGCTGCCAAAATCCAAAAAGGAATTTTTCTTAGATATATCGACGTGAAATGAAAAATATTTTGTCATGCCAACGAATATATCATTATTTCTCTAGTGTATTAAATTTAAGGTAGTCAAATACTTAGACTAAAGTACCAACTAAATACAGATTAATCGTTTAATGTTGTATCGTATCGTATATCCATTTTTCCTATGTTATAGTTGATTTTAGTTTTACTTCGATATTTAACGATTTTCAATAAAAGTCTTCAAATTTTATCATTGTAAATTACAAAAATTTTGAAAGTCAAGATGAGATTATTTGATATATCTGTCAGATACTTTTGAATCAACTTTTATAACAAGAAACTGTCAAGAAAATTCTCTACTAATTAGTTTGTCAAGAAGAGTCAAGTGTAACTGTCTGTTAGAGGTGACAGATGTGAAGTCTTTTGCTTCGAGTTAAACTGATGCCTAGACATTACATCTATATTGACATTGGACGTGTGCCAATTTCTGATTGAATAACTAAACAGGTTTTGATCTCATCTAGTTCTTTCTTTGAAAAGTACGGAAACTTATGACTATTTAGTTCCTTTCATATGAGTTAATGTACTGAATATATTATTTTTCTTACTTGTTTCATTTGTGACTACTCCAGATGAGACCATGTAGTAAACACACACAAGTGTGCTGAAATGAAGCCGTCAGAAACTTATTGCTATTTAGAATCAAATAAGACGTTCAAACGAATTTAATTTCTTTTCTAGGTTATGCCTTTATCAAAAGGATTTTTATTGTTGTATTAAATATCAGAAAGAAAGTTTGAAATTTCTTGTTTGTTTTCTGACGTCACAAGTGCATTTGTTCTATATTTTTGGAAAGAGAAAGACAAAAAGAATACTGATTTTTGAATTCAGATTATGAATCATTAAAAAGAAAAGATCTTTATAATTGTATTTTGATTTTAATCACAATGAAGCCATGCCCAGGTTTACGGTCTTTTTTTTATTAAATGCAGCAAATGAAATAAAATATATGGGAATTCTGTTTTCTTGATTTATTTAGAGTGAGAGAATTGTTATGTAACAGTTTACGAACGAACAGACATAAATGTCAATCGAATAAAATGTAAAAATGACTGTACATACAGTGGCTACTTGGTCGTACAAGCAGTTTTTTAAAAAAGTATCACCATGCAGTGGAAAAAAATAACATTCAAGGTGAAAATAGGTGACAGAAAATGTTTTATTTTCAACACCTACGTTTGTAATCGCCTTTCATCTATTGTCGTTTGTTTAAAATGGCATCAGTGCAACAAAATTTACCTATTTCTATATTTCTAACAAAGCAATAAAATAATTCCATCATGATGTTGCTGAATAGGTTCTATTAGTTGTTTTCACAAAACAAAATGCATTGTATACGCAACGAGACAAAAGTGAATTCATTTTTGCTCTTTCTCTAAAAGTAATCACTCAGTCATTTGTTGTATGACAAGAAAAACGACGCATTTTTGCACAATAGTGATTGAAGTAAGAGAAACGATTACATTTTGAATTCTCTTTTCTAACTAGAAATTGATTTTTCTATAAAACACCCTCACCCTAGAAACCATTGTTGATTTATTTTGTTCACTCAGAGTTCACGCAAAATATTTCATTGATATTCTGAATATTAAAGTTCTGTTAGAGAAACTGATTTTATTTGAATAGAAAAACATTTTCATCTTTGGTTTTTTGCCAGGCAAAAACAGAATTTAAATTTTGAGAATACATCCTATTCCGCGATGTTGAACATTCCGGAATCAGTTCCGTTCAATTCCGGGAACTCGATCATGATTCTGTAGAAGAGGCTTACTTGATATTGATCGGGTTTCATCGATTTCCGGGAATTGAATGAAGACGGAATTACACGGAATTCCTGGAAATTTCCTTCTAATTCCGAAATTCCGGAATTGGAAGGAATTTCTGGACAATGGGAGTAATTCCGTCAGGAATCAGTTCCTGCCATTCCTGGAATTGGCGGAACTCGATCGGTGTCGAGTAGGTCTATTATGCCGAATGATGATCGAGTTTCCGGAATTAGATGGAACTGATTCCGGGGGAACTGATTCCGCAATGTTTAACATTGCGGAATAGGATGACTGCTCTAAATTTTACATTAATTTCAAGCTTTAAAGTCAGTAGTAAAATACCATAAGAGAATTAAGCCTAAGTAGAATTAGAGTGTAGCATGCACAATTATTTTCTTTTAGAAAAATTTCTATGAATCCTAATATGTGTTCAGTCAAGAGTTTCGGCGTTTTATCAACAGATCAGATGACACTTCGCCATGTTAAAAGTTACATAATCATATAGTTGTTCTCTCATCCATAATTGTGCACCCTTCACAGGGCTTGGACGATACATAAGAAGCCATAAATTCAACATAGGGCTATCTAAAATAATCTTAGAAGGCATTGTACGCAAACTACCATGAACATTCTTCAAACGATCTTGACAATATAGACCCAGCAAAGTTAAGAACGAACTAAAAATTTGGCTCAAATGGTCAGTCATTATAGAGATATAGACGTCTAAAGTAAAAATACTTAGTTACCTTTGAAGTACACTGCAAAAAAATACTTTTCAGAAAATTTTCTTTTTCTAACGAACAATAAGACTAATAACAGGTACTTTATTTGCCATAGATACTATTGACCACAGATTATCTTTTTATGATACTGAAAATGTGTTGTCAACTAATTTTCTTTTTGATTGGTTGTAAATGTCATTTCGAGAAGGCATGTCAACTACAAATGAGGTTGAATCAGTGTGATGAATTAGATTAAGAATAGTTTCATTTAAAAGAACACAACAGAATACATCGGATGCTGTTTACAGATGTTGATGAGATTGAATATTAGTACATAGAAATCTTCAAAGAAGACCGACATGACCAAATTTCCGCTACGACTCCAATTATAAAAATTGATGAAAGTCTATACCAAGGAGTTTTTAAAACGAAATTTTGAACACTTTGGAACTTAATGTGAAAAATGACAGGATAATATAATTTTTTCAAATCTCATTGGACAATATCCAATTTATCTACCTCTTTTGTGTTGCAAGATTTCAAGTTCGTGAGGTGAGCCACAACAATGTTCTAAAAACAAATAACTCGATTCAGTATCTCGATGTAAGCATTCAATGTTATCCAGTTATACAAATTGTAGAATCTTCGACCAGAGTTTTTCTCATATTGTCCTATTAGAAATCCAGTTTAAAAAAATTCGGCAATGGTCAGTTCGAATTCGATCTATCTGTTTCTAAACGTATCTGCTAATAGAATCGATTACTAAAGAACGTACTAGATGACTCTACAAAGCTGTCGAGATCAAGTTTGCGAGGCGACACAAGCAACACAACAAAATAAGACTTATTTGTATTTTTTACAGCACGATGATTATTAAATTATCAGACTATGAATCATTATTTGCGAAGTTCTTTACTAAAACATTTTAAAACTGACCTAATAATCATGCTCTCATTTTCTATAATTAATCAATTTTCTTTGTTTTCTCTATAGACTCTATCGCGTCGAATATCCAATCATGGGTAGCGGTTCGAGCTTTGAGAGTCCGAGAGCACCTAGTCCACACTTGAAAAAGTCTAGAATACAAGAGAATACAATACAACCAAAAGAGCAACTGAAAGAAGAAATATTATTGCAACCAAAAAAAGAAAAACACTTAAAGTGGCCACTGCCCATAGAAGAAAAAGAGGAAGATTTTATACCAAACAATCATATCGATATAAAACGGTATTCATTAGTTCACGAGCGGTATGAGAAGGTAAGTTGGAAATTTCATCTAACTGCTTACGTATCTATCAGTGCAATCGTCGATAACATTTCATTCATCGCTACTTTTGCTTGTTTTAGTTAATTAATTTCAAGAACTAAAGGTGAATGAGAATATGATCCTACGGCTATCTGTTACATCTTGCAGTCATGCTGATGCTTTATTACAGTAGTGAAACTCGGAATTTTTCTCAGAGTTTCTTTTAATAAGTATACAAATACTATCCAATAATGGATAATTCGAGTATTGCATTCGCATGATTTTTCATATTCGCATCGTTGATATTGAAATTCATAGTATACAACACTCACCAACCAATCTAATCATATTCATTATTCCAAAAAACAATTAATCATATTGAGATAACTATCGTAAGTATTACAGAGACATTGTAAGAACATTCAATTAGTCTGTACTCAGCAACTTTTTGTCAAAAAATTATACTCGTACTTAACTCGTAGCTATCCCTATTGTTGAGAACTCATCGTTCATCCACTGTGTAGTCACCTTACAGATTTGTCGAATATCATCTCTGGTCATTAACCTTATGATATATAAGAAATATTTCAGTTTTGAGAGCTCGCAAAGCCTTCTGTTTCTATTGTTTGATGAAAGTAGTGAAAATCAATCAAGAAACATGTTTTATTCGTACAGTGATTCATAATAGCCATTAAATTTAACAGTTGTGTTCCATTTCTAGGATTTAGTAGCAGCTCGACGATCGATAAAAGTAACAACAATCAATTTTCCACATTCACAAAAAGCGGAGACGAAGAAATCGGACTATGCTGATTCTAAAGTCTTCAATTCAGCACATGTTCAAATGACACTGAAAACTACAACAGGCTTCTCATCTGTCATGTCACCCACAGCCGAAATGAAAAAATTACTGGCTAGACTTAACGTGGCTCATATGGAATCCAACGAGATCATCCAACGACGACTAGAGAGAGTATCGAAGGAAGCAGAACGAATACTTGGATTGATTATTAATGAAACAACAGAAGACCAAAACCGGTTGTTAGAATATGCACAAGAGATACAGGTGCGACATGAAGAATTGTACCGTGAATGGTTGCAAAAGTATATTATTGAACTTGATCGATGGCGATCATCGGAACTGGCCAAACTACATGAAAAATTGGAAAATTCGAAAAAAAGAATGAGTGACGTTCTTCAAAAAAAGTTGACCATTGTCAATCAAGAGGTCGAAGCCGCAAAAAATCAAATTTTTCTTGACGAACAAGAACGACAAGCAAGAGAAGCTGATAATATCGTTTCTGATGTGAAAGCAATTTCACATCAGAATAAAACGCAACATATTGGAACTGAAGCAAATACAGATATTCATTTAAGAATACGAGCAAATGCTGGTAACAGAGACATGAATAGAGAACACCCAAAGTTGAATGATCCATATTATCCTTATTTAGAATAAAAATGCTTAATTAGAGTAAAATTCTAGAAAAAAAATCAATGCAAAAAAATAAAATAATCAATATCATAATTGATTTTGACGTTGCTCGAAGATTTTCGTAGATAACTAATTAATCTAAACGAATTTGTTGGACATGTATGTTTACATTACCAGAAATTTTATCAAAATTCTGTCTATAGAAAATTATCTAGCATGTTTGCATAGAAAAGTCATTAATTTATTTATGTGCTCAAAATACAAATTTTACTTTTTGAAGATAAGTCTTTATATTTATGTAAGAATTTATTTTGTCGGTACCTACAACTGTATTAACAAGGAACGATCCAACTATGGTAAGCCATCGAGCCGTTAACTTTCAATAATTGAAAACGTGCTTTGACACGTGAGCTACTCCATTATCATCTCGATTACTTAAG
>CAJNSZ010003648.1:0-10650 GCA_905329745.1 Rotaria sp. Silwood2
TACTTTATTAGGTCGAGGTTTCTAAATAAGTGAGAATTTGATCTTATAAATTAAGAATACTTTTTCTAAAACAGCAGATGAAAACTTTTTTGAGTAAATGACTCGAGATGACTCGAGTCAATGCTATTCAATTTTCGAGTCCGAGTCAAGTCAGAGTCAATCAAAAAAAGTGACTCTAGTCCGAGTCATGACTCGGACTCGCCCATCCCTGAAGAGATTATGCTGAAATTTTTTTTCAATAGAGTCTGTTTCAGCCGTCACAAAAAAGAAAAGAGTAATTAACAACTTGCAATATGTTTTTTCTTTCACTATTTCTACAAAAACATTGAAGATGGTTACAACTTTCTATGAATTAACACAGAGCAGTATGTGGTTTTTCTCAGTAAGAATATCAAAATGTAAGTACAACTCATCATTACTACGTTGAAAGAAACTTGATCGAAAGTTAAAAGTCAAATAGAATAGGCATCAAATCTGAACACATTGTGCTCAATAGGCGAGGGGTGACAAGAATTTCTTCGATACCAGGCTTAAACGACTTTGAAAGGTTCACATTTTAACAAGTTGCACATAATACAGTACATCTACAGGTATTTGTAGCAATAAGAAACCAAAACATAAAAGAAAAAGAATGTGAAAATAGGTTCTTCTTCTGAGTGAATGAAGAAAATGAACTAACGCGTCCATACCCCACCCCTATTAGGTTTATTGACAAAGTTTTATTCAAAAAAAGTTCATTCCTCACCTTAGTAGAATTCGACCGTCGGGTTGCTTTAGCATGATGGTAATGCGTCGTTCGCGAACCAATTCGATTAGAGCTCGTGAGGGAGCATTGGTCGGTTTTTCTATCAGCCACCATTGCATGAGCTTGACCATCTTGATGGCGAGCACCTCATCATAAAAAAAATGTAATTTGTTGCATTATCTACAGTGCACTTCAAAAGTCAGTATTAATTTGTTGGTTTGAGTCGTGTATTATAACTATGCAACATTCATTTGATTTGGCTGTGTGTCTTGATAGTACTGCTGTATATGACAAAGCATTGAATATAAAATATAATAAGAACAAACAAACTTCAATGTTGAGAAAAAAATGACCTAAAAAGAACAAAGCGAGATTGCAATTATGAGTTCTAGTAACGTTTGAGTATCTTAATAGTCGAGTAAGGCTTTTTGACACTTACACGGTCCGGTAGAGCCCACCGAGTTCTACGAATGCTGTCTACATTAAGATCTTTTCAACTCTTTTTTTGAATAAAATTTTTAAAAAAGGTCGCAATTTGTACGTTACAGACAGTTTTCGTAGAACTTGGTGAACTCTATCGAATCATGTAAGTATCAAAAAAACTTCACTCTACTTTTAAAGTACTCAGATATTCCTAGAACTCATAATTGTAATATCGCTTTTTCTTTTTTAGGCTATTTTTTGTCTTAGGATTGAAGTTCGTTTATTCTTATTATATTTAAATATTCAGTGTTTTTTCGTATTTAATAGTACTATGAGGCAACAGCCAAATAAAAGTAATGTTGCGTAGTTATAATACACGACTCATAACAACAAAGTGGTATGAGACTTGTGGGATACATTGTATTTCTCTGAAAAAGTAGCAGAAATCTCATATATTTACTTATGAAATCTATACGTTATGCCAGATTCTGCTCTCTCTTACCTGGGAATCATGATCGAGTGTGCGTGTGCCGTACGGATAAAAGATAGTACGAAGAATATTTGCGGCAATATCCATGGGCAGTTGACGAGCATTATCGACCAGACGGTCAATAAGCAAGTAAGCAGGTTTCGTGTCACCATGCTCGTCGAGTATGCGCGATAATGCCGTCCGAAGTTGATTACAGGTTTCAATGATGTTGAGTGTCGACATTGATGCTTATTGAACCTTGGTGGGTAAGATTATACTTGAAGTCTTGTTATGTGAAACTTTTATATCTGAATGAAAAAAAGTAGAATTATGATTCATAATCACAAGCAGTTGATGAAATTTGGCCCTATAGAAAGTTCCTTGCAAAGCGGTATGCTTGCTTTTCTGAACCATGTTTCCTTTACGGTTTAACTGAAAGTTTTCGACTTATTGAATCAAATAATTCCAACGATTGCTTAAACCTATTTGTGTCAGAATGCATACTCCCATCCATTTCATTAAAATAAGTTTATTATTGATGAATTATGATAAAAGGTGGCAAAGTGTGTTGCATTACTCGGCTTTTAGCTCACGAAAGAGATTCTATGAGATAAGTTTAGCTCTTAGCAGGTTGGCTGACACACGAAGTAACTTCTAAGCTATAACTGTTATACTGAATTTTGACTAATGGTCAGCTATTTACAGGGAAAGCAAATGAATGAATTAAGCCTAAAACTTTGCTTGTATTGGAGGTTTTAGAGTCAGTAACATACTCCAAAGATTTCAACAAAGCGGATGATTCTTTCTTGAGATATTGAACGCAAAAAAAAAGGTCATATTTAATACAGAGGTCAGAAAAATCCATCTTATGAACGTATGTGTGTATCAATACGGATGTCAGTGACGTATAGATTTTGAGGATGTGTCCTTTATTCACAACCTTATATTAAAATTGAAACTGATGGAAATCGATTAAGATGAGAGCTGAAGCTGACGTAATTGGTTTCATATTCAGTTCCATGGAAAACTAGCATTATTTAAATCAGTCAATAATCGATTTGATTACATGAAAATAGGATAAACATTGGTTTCTAGAACAGAAATTTACTTGGTTGAGGCAAACTAATCCAGTAATTGATTTCAA
Organism: Rotaria sp. Silwood2; assembly: GCA_905329745.1. Lineage (NCBI taxonomy): Eukaryota > Metazoa > Rotifera > Eurotatoria > Philodinida > Philodinidae > Rotaria > Rotaria sp. Silwood2. Next base: position 2,782 of record CAJNSZ010003648.1, read on the forward strand.
TTTAGGAATGCCTACGAATTCGGGTCTAGACTTCACTAATCCGCAAACTCACACACACGTCTATTTTTTGTTTCATTTAGAGAGTGTAGGTATGTATATGGTTGCATGGTTTGGTGAAGAGATCGCTTATATTTACACCTGTGTGAATGCCCACACCTACCCACTCACCCTCTTATTAATATTTAATATTGAAGTTAATTGGTAACTGTTAATCAGCTTTGTGAATTTTGAAGGTTTAGTAACAATACTTAATTTAGTTTTTAGCTGGGAAAATAGTTCGTTCCTATGATAGACGATGAGCGACTTCAATAGACTCAGCTAGTTCTGCATATAAATTTCTTACTCGTGTGTTGACAAAGCGCTTGTTTTGTTGTTTGTTACGAGAAACATGCTGTGAAAAGTGACGAGTTATGCAAGTAAAATAAAATACAAAATCAAATGACGCATGCTGTTTTTCTTGAGAACGAAAAAAAAAAAGAAAAGAAAAGAGAAGAAACCTATTCGAGTTGAGTGCAACACATTCTGAAAGGATCGTCCTTCGAAAGTAAAATTAATTGACGGCTAACTCTCTCATATAGAAATCATTATTTGAAATCAACATTGCAATAAAAATACAATGATGATGATTTCATCCTGACATTGGGGCTCACCAAATGGATTGAACAATTTGAGTAATAATGAGACTTCCCTCTCATCTTTTTGAAAAATATCATTTTTCATATAATCAATAGAAGACATTGTAATGTTCCATGTAGTGACGTAAGTAGAATTTCTTTTATTGTGAAGTTCATTTCTATTTGGGTGTGGGTGTTTTGTTGATTTCACCCGAACCTAATCTATAAGAACAAAACCTAGTATGATTTCTATCAATTCTCTTTGTTTTTTTACTATTTATTTATAATAACCTTGTAGCTATTAGAATTAATTTTTTCGGCATATTTCTTATTTTTAATATATCGATTAAAAGAGTTTTTATACTTCTCTATAAGAGATATGTATGAATTGTGAAGTATTCAAATGGGGAAGACAATGCATGCGGCTTTATTCGAACATTTGTATTATAACAAATAAATTTGATATTGGTAGATAATTTTAAAGTAAAATAAAATTGATAATAAATTACATGGCATATAACGAGTACATGCTGTTTTTTTTTCTCTAATCGAAAAAACAATTTTCGATGTATTTAAAGTTTGCGGTCATGTCAAAATCATGTTTCTGTTAACTTTCGTCTGTTGAAAAAAAGAATATAAACTAAAAGTAGAATTGTCTTTTTCTCTGTTCGATGTCAACCTTTAAGAAAATCAAGACAGTGATAAGCCTTTCAATGACACAGACAAGGAAGTGTGTAGGAATTTAAAAAGTTGTTGGCGCAATTCTTGCGAGACAACAATGTAAAGCACGACTGCTTTATGCTCTTTTTCTCAATATTTCCAGCAGTCAAATAAGTTGTTGACATAGTATAACCAAATCCTATCAATATACAATCTATAATCATATATATCAACAAATGTTTGTCGTGATCTGTGAGGTAGGCTGATCCAAAGTTCTACGCTATGTGCTTCAGCACTCATTTTAGATCGTCATTCACAAAATAATCAGATGGATGTATTGTTTTTGTTGTTATTAATATTAAATCGCAAACATTGTTTATAGATGACGAAAAGAGTTATTGATAAAAAGGTCTATTGTTTCGTTCTGTGAACATTTGCACTCAATAAACTTTTGAAAATGTGTTGATCCAGCATTGTTGTTCAATTTCGCATCAAGTACGAAACACATTCGAAATTCACTAATAGTCTCATGCGCGAGCTAAATATTGATTTGAAGATATATATGATCATTTTTTGCACTAATACTCTATGATGTGATGGTGTTCTACTTTCAATCGGATTTAAAATAAAAATACAAATGAAAATGCACTATTTTGATGGTGTGGGTGAACAGACGGTGAACGTCCACCCCCTACTACCATTCGCTTCTAGTTTGAAAGACATTTGTGCATTCAATGTCTACGAAGCTTTTTTCTATAGGTCGAGAATCTTTTTTTTACTAACATAAGCAGATTTGCGTTATTACAGTTGAGATGTGAAGTGTGGATCTTCTTCACACAAACACCCTAAAGTCATTAAGTCTCGTCATGTCTATAACAAACAGACGCGACTCTCCTCATAAGCACTTGCTATATAAAATCATGGTTTCAAAATTTTCTTCTCAAAATTCGAAATGCGCTTTAAAAAATTCTTTACTACTAGTCAGAAAATAATTTAAAACTGTAACGCAGCGAGAGACTAGAATGAAGAAGGAAAATATGAGTTTTTACTTTAGAAAAAAAACTTGCTTTTATTTTTATGCAAAAAAAATGCCAAATGATACTCTTAGTCACAGATGGGTATCGAAAAGAGTCTGATAGTATGGCGCTTCCTAGAAGGAACGAAGTCACAGTGGACAATCCAATGTTTTTGTTCGAGCCAAAACGATGTTTGAAATGGAGCCATTAGTGATTCGACCATAAGCATGTTATCATAATGATAGTTATCTTGAAATAAAAATTCAAATTTATCCAAAAAAGGCAGTTTTGTTTGAATAAATTCTTCCCATGCAGAGCCGTTGGTAATAGATGTGAAACTCATGGGTGAATCTACGCGTAATTGAAAATGGACTAGTAATGGCGTGTGTTCAAGGAGTGATTTGATATTCCTCATCGAAGCACCATAGTATTGTCGAATTGTAAGCGATGACAATTGCAAATGTTTTACTAACTCATTCTAATCTGTGTCTGTCATAAAAAAATAGGCTATTACAAATGTTCTTAAATGAGAGAAATGTCGAAGAATACAGAAAAATTGTGTGCTTGAACATCTACCAAGTGTGAAATGACGTACAAAGGATTGAACCGACCACAATATTTCGCCTTGTATCCAATTTGACTCCTTCGATTCGAACTTATAAAGTTTGGGTTGTGCCAAAACTGGCAAAAGCAAGATCAAATTTAGTTCAGAGTAATAACTGCATGAATCTATTGATAATGAGTTGAGCGAGCAGTCTAGGGCATGTTCCAAAAATAGAGTAAGATCATTGTTTTTTATTTTAGTAAGAGTCAACGAACGAAGTCGAGTAAACTGATAGATATTGTTAAAAGACAGAAATAAATCGATTGCATTTGGTGTCTCATCGCAGCCACGAAGGGTAAGTGAAACGACACTTTTTGGTCGAATGAGGCGACATACAAGATGAAAATTTGGCCCTATCATTGATCTAAAGTCGAACGCATATCGCTCATAGGCATCGGCAACAGCAGCGAGTTGTTTACAGGCATTACGAAGCGAAAGTATAATCGTCTGCCCATTGACATAGTCAAGAATATGGTAGATAAGTTCAACGGGTAGTATGAGTAGGGTTGCGACATGTTCGGTAGATATTGGAATGGTTTGTGCCAATATGCGTTGTTATACTGTATACAACACGTTGATTGTTATGATTGTGCAATTCAAATCTGACTAAGAAAATATTGGAAGTATGGTAGATTATGGAAACTGTAAGACAAATCATACATTCTTCGATAGATTCACTTGATTATGATGCAGTTTATAATGTGCGTCTGTGATTCTTCTTTTGGGAAAATATTTTGAATAAGAGTTGAAGTCAAATTCAATAGTTTTCATTATTGGATAAAATTGTATTTCGAACTGGTCTTAAGAAGTGTATGAAACACGTGAACCAAAAAAATAAGGTTCATGTCGTATAGAAAATGACGAGCCAATCAAACCATGGTCCTTACTTTACCGTAGCTTGATTACGTGTTGCTTGTTCGCTTTCAATGGTAGACCAAATATATGAATCATATTGAAAATTGCTCCCTATCATACCATCCTTAGAGCTCTAGTTTTGATTGAAATGTGTGATTCTCTTTTTATTTTTGAAGAAAATCAATGATGTCTCGTAAGTTAAACTTCAAATAAAAATGTATAATCTTTTAAATAGAACGAAGGTATGGATGTTCTCATCAACCAAAGCAGCATATCTACAGAAAGCGATCGATGCTTTTCAAACATATTGGAAGTCTTAAACAGACAATGTATGACTTGCTAGTCTTGTAAATTGTTCACGAATAAGCAAAAACTTAAGTGACAAAGTATATTGAAAATTTTGCAAAACTTTGAATATTCTATCTCTTGAGCGCGAGAATCAAACTTTTGGAAAGAAAATGAAAGCATTGCATTATTTATAGGACCACTTGTTATACATTAAAGTCATGCTCTTGTTTACGAGACCGATAGATCGTTTTTTTAAAAACATTGTCAATTATTGTGGATATGGAGCCTGAATGCATTTTTGTAAAACTCATTAGTTTTTTTTTATTCTGAAAATTTCAACTTATTCTTTTTTCTATTCATAGATTCATAATTGAGTTTATTATCAACAAACAAGTTTTTTTTCAATAAAATCTAATTCATGATCTTTTAATAGATGAATTCTTCTTGTCACATCATTTATATTAACTAACGAATCAAAATAATTGTGTCGTCATATGTTTTTTATTCCTCGTGATGGTCGAAAACCGAAACCAAATCCGTTAGAATTTGTTCTTCATGATGAAATACTTTTCATATTCAATAATAGTCAACTTCTTAGAAATAAATATTAATCGTTATATATTGATAATTGATACGAAAGTAGCAATAATTATAGAAAGGTTTCTTTTAAGACATGTTCTATCAAGTCTAGAAAGAATGACGAATCTTATCTTAAGATTTATTATGTTGAATGATTTATAAAATATTCGAAAGAAATTTTTTGATTTATCGTTCTGTATGTATATGATGATTAAGACTGATTGTTTCTATGCTGGATTTAGCACGAGTAATCGAGATCCTATGAGAGAACAAAAATCATCAAGGTTAAACAAAAAAATTGCATTTCCTAAATGGACGATTGTTATTATTATGCGGATGATTGTCTGTTTATAATACATTGCAAATTGTGCTGCATATCCAATTGACTTGTTTCTAATCATAATTAGCCTGGAATTCTCTTCTAAAATAGGCAAACGAGACCTTTCGAAGGGCAATGTGGATTTTCCTGGTCAACAATATCTCATTTGCCCATTGACTAAATAAAAATCATCGACGTGATTATCAAATCATAGAGAATTCAATAGAATTTATTCAATAAATAATTTCATATGTGCCATCATGATACTTAGAATATCATTGTATTCTGTCTTGTTTATACTCCATGTGTTTCGTTACAAGACTCTACCGTTACTTGTCGGAAAGAAGTTGTAATAAGTTATTAACTAAAGTGACAACATAATCATACAATTTGGTGTATTATAGAGATGAGAGTTCAGCGATTGAAATATTGTATCAATACCATGTCAGAAGAAAAATAGAACGAATCAATGTCAAAATTTCAGACATTTAGATTCTCAAAATTGTGCCGTTTTCAGATTTTTTGAACGTTTTTTGTTTCAGACAGCTTTTTAAACAATTTATTCATCCAAAATATAACAATGCTCAACATCTAGCCTGTCACAAAATAATAACAATTCTGTGAAAACATGCAAACTATTCAAATGTGAATTCTGTTAGTGTCACAAAAAAATTGATTTCTTACAAATTCTAATATTTATTCGAAGAACAAGCAATCATCAAATGGAAGTCGTTCTTTGCTTAATGTGCTCTACAGAGCTTCATAGACAACAATAATAAATTCAATAAATCTTTATCAGCAAAAACACACATCAAGTCTTAAAAAATTATCATTATAAAACTTTGTTCATTATGACATAATTTGGGGATTCGTTTTGATCTGAACGTTAATAGACTCATAATCAAGAAGAAAATTTCATGATAGTTTTCTTTCACAAATAAGAAATCTGTTTGAAATATCTTTTTTTATATTTGTGAAAATACTCAAATATTTTTCCTATTGAATTGTTGTGTGTTGTCTTCAGAAGTAGAATAACAACATCTTTTTTAGAGATCTTATAGTGATCAATAAGTTAATAGCTAATCGTATTATCTGAATTGGTGAACTATGAGCACGAGTAACAATGATTACAGAAACTAAAGCGCAGGCACTTGAGCACAGAAGTCATAAACAAGAGGAAAGTTCATGACAAGAAAATTCAGTGTCGAGAACTGAAAGACAGAAAAATCAGGATAAACATGATGCCTATTGAATCGGTACGTTGTAGGACGAAAATGAAAGCGAAAAGAAGATTCACACCCACAACCACCCATATGTTACAAATAAATACTACCTAACCATTGGAAAAAAGTAAACGTTTCAAAAAAAAGTTGATCAGATCTTATTTCCACATCTTATTCAAATATTCTAACTGAAATCTATTCAATTTCAGACAATATTCTATTGTATTTATTTTTCATAATACAGGTATTTTGTTAAATATAATAGTAATTTATTGATCTTTTAATAGATATCACATTTACCTTGACTTTTTGCCTGTTTAATTTTCTGTTGCTTATTGTTGCTATACTTAAGTATCTCCGATCATAGTTTCGGTTTCCATATTTACTATTTTCTTGCATCGGAAGACAATGAAATAATAATACGCGTTGCCTTGTTTACAATGTCAATATAACAAGAAGTTATAAAGATTTTTTCCAACTTTGAAAAAAAAAAAAAACAAAAGTAAATATTGATCATTCATCCTTCTTTGGTGGATAAAACTTTGCTGACTAATGGTATCTCTGTGCAACAAAGTTTCGAGCAGGTAATCAGTTTCAATATTGAAAAAAGTACGTGAACAATACAGACGTTTAAGTAATCAATCATGTCATATTAAATGTTGAAAAAAGTTCAAGAATAAATAAAAAGTGTTCGTATTGATCGTACTTTGTTCAAAACAATAAGAAACAATTGTGTTACTAAGGATAAAACTATTCCAAAGGGAAGGGTGGGTGTGGGTGTGTAAGATCTTTATCCTTCTTATATTTTATTTGTATATCTTTTACGTAATCTCTCCTTTCACAAAACTTAACACTACATATATAATCATAATAAGGATTGGAAAATTCCTACAAACAATGAGCAGGGAAAAATCCTTATAACAAACGAAAGACAGAAGAATTCAACGAAATGGAAAATTCTAACATGTATAGAAGGAAAGAAACAATCTATGAAACATGATTAGCAAAAAGAGAAAAGAAGAAGAAGGGTGTGGGTGTGGGTGTGACTCGAGAAAGAATCCACACCTACAGTCACACTCACGCCCTCTCTGAGTATTCTGTCTTTCATACCGAACATAACAAAAACGATTGATGAAGATAATTGTCTTTGACAAATAAATTCAACACAGATGAATGCTAACCATTCTTAACTTTATACTTTGCCTAACCAAAGGCATAAGGATAATGTAGAACTGATAGAATGTCTTCGACTCAGTAGATTAATTTAAACATCACATGTGTTGAAGAAATTGAAAGACTTCTATGAAATCAAGCTTGATTAGATAACTGATAAGAGAGAAAACGTATTTATATCATATGCTCGAGGGTGAGAGTGTGGGATGTGGGTGCAATGAATGTTAACGACCATACCCACACTCACACTCTTCTCATATGAAATGAAAGAAAGAAGTAATTTCGAAAGATAAATTATATCTACAGGGTGTCTCATAATTATAAGACCCCCTACTAAATTTCCACAAAAATAAAGATTTCCTTAACTAAAGAGGGTTTCATTTCCAATCTAACGTCATACCTAAAGACATCTAGCAGTACTCTATCATATACCATATTAGTTTCAATTTAGTCAATTACCATTAATGAATAAATTTTAATAATTTCAAATCAATGCGTCTCATAATTATAAGACCCCCCTCCCCCAATGATATAAAAA
>CAJNSZ010003649.1:0-10646 GCA_905329745.1 Rotaria sp. Silwood2
CCACACCCACTTAGGTATATCTCACTATCGAGTCAATATTTACTGGCGTTCTTATATCCATACACCTGTAGACATACGGGCATTTAATTAGAATTAAACATCATAGTCTTAACAAAATCTGGATACATTTATTATAATATATTTTTATTAATTATTTATGCTACTCAGATATAAATACCCACATTAACTTCAATTGTCTGATTTCTATCATAATATCATCGTTATATATTCATAAATTGACTATTAATTCACTTAATATTTATCATGTTTATCGTCTTATTCTCACTCATAAAATTATACATATTATAACACACGTTTCAACTTACGCTGAGTCAGATATTTATATACACATTATGCATGTCTATTGAAGAGTTTTCATCGATATTTTACCATTCTTATTTAATTAATATATATATATATAAATTTTTTTTTTTTTTTTTTTTTCTCTTTTTTATATACTACAAAATTAATTAATGGTCATCAGTTAAATCTTACTCATATATTTGCATATATACACAACATCATAATTTAATTAAAGAATCCCAACAGCTAACTGCAACACTGACGTGAACTATGGATTCATGCGGTTGTTTCTCTTTTCTTTTTGTAATTATTATTTTTGTTGTTCTTCTTCCTCTTTATCATCAATTGCTCTAAAAACTGCAACATTCTACATCTGTAATTTATTTCTCAATATTTTTCATAATGTTTCCTGACGATGTGTCACTGAATGTAACACGAAAGCTTGAATCCTTTTTTATTTCTGTTTGAAATAAAATTTATAAAAAAATATGATTTTTGCAGCAGTTATCTCTTTATTTTCATATCTTTTTCCTACTGCTCACTCTCCTAAAAAAAATGATTCTTTTTGTTTGACAGAAAGCACAATTTTAATGTACTATAATGAAAAAAAAAGATTCGAAATCAGTTTAAGAAGATTTCCACCATCCACTTTTGGTTCTGAAAAGGACTGTGTCGTAGTGAAAAATAACCGTATTAAAATTGTGGATCAGAATCAATGCGCATCAATTTTAAAAAAATAATTCATTAAAGTCATATTTTAAATTAGTTTTACTCGAATAAAGCGTTGTTTCAAAATCTTATTTAGTTTTGTTAAGAGAAAATCGAATGTAAATTATCGTTTTTTTTTTCGTGTGCAGACATTCCACTCTCAAAGAATTATACTTGTAAATCGGTGTTGTATTTACGATGAATGCATCTACAGAAAAACGTTTTCTTGGCAATTTGAACATCTAATATAGGTTGATCCTTAAATTTTCAGCTCATTTACATGTGTTAAATTCATAGATATGGACATTGATTCGAATGATCAATAGACATTGTTTAGAAAATAAGCACTTTTCAGATTGTGAAGGAATTTCTTTTCAATTGATAATAACTGTAGTAGATGGTTATTAAAATTTGTATAAAATTCGTATGTGACTATTTGAAAATGATCCTCAGATCTCTAAGCATAGCATAGAAAACAATTTAACAATGAATTCAAACATTAGCCTCTTTTTGACATGATCTCGTTCGATTTTTGCATCAGTTTTGAACTTTTTTATGGTATGTCACCCGAGAAAACTCATTTTCAGAGATGATATCTACTAGACGTTCGAGTGTACTGATGCAAGTGAATGGGTGACGTGTTTAAACAATAAGACTAGTATCAATAGTGCTCAGTTTTTCAAGTCAGACTACTTTGGACAAGGTTATGCAAATAGTTTTACATTGAGCGCTTGAATTTTCATAGCTAGATATGATGCATAAACCATAATTAGTGACTGTAATAACTATAATCTATTTTGCATAATATTTTCTATCAGCGATAACCAGATGAGTATAGAAGTTGCAAACCGATATGATGGCAATATAGATCCTACAATATCTGCTTCTGTCAAACGATATATTTGTTAGGAATGTTGGATATATCTCATGTTCTATTTTAATCATCTCGATCAATCGATAACTTTAGATTTTACTGGCAGGTATGCTTGGCATACATACTTGAATTTAACTGCTTCAATTAATTCTGCTATGAGTAAAACCAATTCACTTGATATAGGATAAATGCTGTCGCTTATTGAAAATCCTTTGATGGACGTGGGTGTGAGTCTTTCTTACTACACCCACCCTAATTAATATTTTCTTTCAATAAATAAAGAAAAACAAAGCAATAATTAAAAGTTTCATCTTCGACCTTTCTTTCTTATTTTTTTTCATAAATTTTCACTTCAGAAAAATATATTATTTAGTAAAATTTCAAAAACTATTCATTTCCTGCAAACTTATTATTAAATAATTTCTAATTCAATCAATTTTTTCAACGAACTGTAATTTAAATCGTATCAAAAATACAAAACACGTTCTTCTGTCATTCATCATAAAAGAAAACTTCTTTTTCTTATTCAAATTATCTTTTTTTTTTATTTAATCAAACTATTTTACGATTTTTTCTTAGCAGAAGAACAGAAGAAAATAATACTTGCTTTTTTCATGTTTGATATAAACAGCATCAGGTTGAATAACTAAAATTTCTCGAATAATAAAATTATTTTTTGTTTTATCACCGATGCTAATTTTATATGGACTAAGAAATTGAGCCCAACATAATTTTATTTTCATTAAACCAAAACGCATTCCAATACAATTTCTTGAACCTTGACCAAATGGCATAAAAGCCATCGGATGTCGTTCAGGAATAAATTCTTTTGCATCTTCAGGATCCCATAAATCTTTATTATAATGCAATGAATAAACATCTGGTTGAATAATATCACCTATATTTAATTAAATTCAATTTTTAGAGTAAAAAACAAGAACTTATAAAAACCTTTTTGAATATCATAACCAGATACAGTTGTTTGTTGATTGCATTGTCTTGAAAGAACTTGAATACCTTTAACAGTTTTTCGACGCCGCGAAAGTCAGATCCTTTATGCGATTTTCGAAGGTTGTATGTGTGGATGTAGTTTCTCTTTGATATCCTCACCAACACTCACACCCTAGTTGGAGAGGATCAGTACTTATTAAACACTCTTTATTTATATTGATTGTATAATTTTGAGAAAAGTATGCATAGCAAAATGAAAAAAACCAATGCTAATTGGACGGAGTTTATTAAATACAACAAAAAAAGAAATAATCACATTTTTTCTTTTACAACTTCAATGTTTCTTTTCGTTAGTTCGATATCTGGATGCGTTGGAGGAAGTGTTATTTCCGAGATATGAAGTGATTTTTCGTAAAACTCGAGTGCTTTTGAGTATTGACCCATGTCATCATATACCGCAGCTATGTTGTTATAAGAAGTACCGAAGATGGGATGATTCTCAGGGAGAGTTTTTTGCCTGATATCAAGTGATTTTTCATAAAATTCAAGCGCTTTTTGATGTTCACCCTTGCTAAAATACACTGCACCTATATTATTGTAGGAAGTAGACAATGCGGGATGATTTGTAGAAAGAATTTTTTCGAAGATACCAAGTGATTTCTCATAAAATTCAATAGCTTTCAAGTATTCATTCATTCTATAATACAGTGAAGCGATATTGTTGCAAGTCGTAGCCAAGGAAGGATGATTCGGAGGAAGAATTTTTTCAGATATATCAAGTGATTTTTTATAGAATTCAAGAGCTTTTGAATGCTCACCCATGTTTGAATAAACCATACCAATGTTATTGTAGGAACTAGCTAAGTCAGGATGGTTTGCAGGAAGAATTTTCTGTCTGTTATTCAGCGATTTTTCGTAAAATTCTATTGCCTTTGTGTCCTCCCCTATATTTGAATACACCATTCCAATATTGTTGTAGGAAGTGGCCACATCAGGATGATTTGCAGGAAGAGCTTCCTTTCTGATGTCAAGTGATTTTTCATGAAATTCGAGTGCCTTTTTGTACTCACCCATGTCGTAATTCACTAAACCGATATTGTTATAGATAGTAGCCAAATCAGGATGGTTCTCAGGAAGAGTTTTCTCATAAATATTCATTGATTTTTCGTAAAAATCAAGTGCCTTCTGATATTCGCCCATTTTATAAGATAGTGAGGCAATATTATTATAGGGACTAGCTAAATCAGGATGATTCTCTGGAAGAGTTTTCTCATAGATATTGAGTGATTTCTCGTAAAATTCAACAGCTTTCAAGTACTCGCCCATCCGTGAATACGCCATACCAATGTTATTCCAAGCAGGAGCTAAGTCAGACGAGTTCTCAGAGATAGTTTTTTGTCGTATCTCGAGTGCTCTTTCGTAAAATTCGATTGCTTTCGAGTAATCGCCTTGTCCATCCTTGATTAGTCCGAGTTGATTGTAAAGGTATGATTTATCTTTGTCATTAGATGACTCATCGAGTAACAATAATGTGTACATTTGTTCTGCTTTCTCGTTTTCACCTAGTTTCCATCACAAATAAGCCATTTGCTGCCATCCTGTTCCAGTGATCTCGTCACGTAAATGTTGCTTAAGAGCATTGAACTGTTGACTGTCATTTTCATTGGTCAATGTAAGTTTCACTTGATTTATCTTCATTTTGTCTACTTCAATCTCTTTTATTTGTTGGATCCGAAAAACTGTATGCGTCGTAAAGAGAATTTCGTTTTCTGTCGGAAAGAAACTAATTCCGTCAACGCGAGCAAACGCAGTTGATGACGTCTTTTGATCGATTGTCATTTCGAATAGAACACCAACTTTTTTCGGATCAGCAGATTTAAGACCTTTTAAGATAAAATCAAGAGCAACAGCTCGATTATCACTTGTTGATAAGAAGTTATTGAAAGACATCAGTCCGTCTTGTTTGATTTTATTTTCAAAATCTTCTTTTGACATTGTTTTACCTCGATAGACTGTCAATGTTTGTTGGGAATCATCGAATGCCTCATTCATTTGCTTGTCATGCAGCTTGATGATATTTCGATGAAGATCACGCATGAAGATTCCCATCTTCAGTAGGGTATCAACTTGTAAAACGCCCAAAGCTTTATTCAACATGGAGTACGTGAAACACTCACGTGTATACCACCAAATCGGCCTGTTGTTACCATCGGCGTCATCACGATATTCTGTTGCAAATTCATCAATAATTTTCAGTTGATTATCGTCACCATCATACTTTTTACGTACATACTGTACTAGAGCTTGAATTTCTTTCTTTTGATCAAAGTTGATTTCAAGAATAACTTCTTTAAACAATTGTGTGTAAATGAACGATGGTTCAATTTGATTCAATGACTTTATAGCACTAATTCTCACTGAATCTTCGTCACATTGTCGAGCCAACTGTCGAACTGAGTCACAAATTGAAGTGATTTCTGTGACAATACTTTTCACTTTGGGCCAATTTTTTGCCCATTCTTCGTATTTCGACGGTTGTCGACAAAATACATATACTGAATAGAGTTGATTGAGTTGATGAACACGTGGTACCACACTTTGACACAGAGCACCAGAAATAATAAAGAATGCTTTTTCATTTTCTATTTGCGTAATATAATTGATGCATTCATTTTCATCATCGAATATTTCAATAGTATTAACAGTTTGTCGCAAATGTTTAATTGAATTATAAAAGTCATTAGTAGACTCATCGATTTGTGCATCAAGCCATACCAGAAGGAAATTTTGAATAATTTCATTCGAATCAGTGCAACGATTCCGTTTTTCAATAATCTTTGATTTTCTGTAAGGTATGGATAACTGTGATGAATGCATTACAGTTGGCTTCACGTTGTTATGATCATCTAGAGAATTCATTGTTTGAACCGATGCATTGCAACCCATATGATATTTGGTGTTGAAAAATATGAGTGCGAGTAATGAAACTGCAATTATGAATAAAATCTATTTGACCAGAAAATTTCTTTATTTAAATAAAAATTTTGTTTGATGACAGTTCTTTTGGTATTCAAGAATACCACGGGGCTTTAAGAGCAATAGATGGGTTTGAAAGTTAAAAGTTTGCAGACACAAAATTCATACTTTCACTCATGTGGATCTTTTCATCTGCTACATTAACAACCGTACAACCATATTTCTTGTATGCACTGGCGCGTCCTACTAAAAAGACCATCAATGTATGGAAAACGAGACCCTACATCCAACATAATACGACTACGGAGTCAAAAAAAAACCTCAGAAAATGAATTCGGACAATAACAAAAAGCGTTCAATATGATACTAGCTTTACGTACGTATTCGTACAATGAATAAATAAATACCTGTTTAAGGTAGGAAATGTACCGATATTCGTGTATATTTCCAGATAGAGTTTGATTCTTGTTCTTTTGTTAATACTTACAATGGATGTCTTGTCTTCAGATATTTTTAGTTTGTTACTGAAAGGTTTTTATTCCATGTTTTTAAAGAAACTAAATAATACGAGTGTACGTCAATGTCAGGTGAAGAAGCAAAAGAAATATAAAGCAATAAAACACAGATTGTTGTTATGTGTGAAACACTTGTTAAACTTCAGACGTCATTTTTTTATTATTGTTGATATGCCTTTAACTCACGTTCCAGCAAACACAAGTTGTTAGAGGTCGCACGCTTAAAGAACAAAATTATTCTTTGTCAGAGTATGGCTTTCATATTTTGCCAACCAGCCAATAGTTTATTGCAAAAGTGTTGTCACCATTTATGATGACTAATTTGCTATATTAGTTATGAATATTACACAATCGAAAAAAAAAATTAATGGGAAAAAAGCTAAATCAGACAATATCAATGATTTACAATGAATCATAAATGATGATAATCAGCATATAAAATATAAAATGATAAACCATTTCATTTACACTGAAAAAAAATGAGAAGCTATTGAATTAAAAATGTTGCCATTTTATTTCAGTTCTCGAAACTCTTTTATATTCTATAGAGAGCGCTACAAAACACTTGAAAAAGTGTTCTAAATCAATGACAATTCTTTTTCAGCAACTGAAGTGTTTACAAAATCTTTCTGAGGTTGCAACAGAAAAAAAATTAGTATGATTTGTTTTTTGAAGCGAATATGGAACTCTTCAAAAGATTTTTGTAAAAACTTCGTGTACTTCAAAATAATTGTCATTGATCGAGGACACTTTTTCATGTGTTTCGCTGTTCTTTCTACAAAGTCTGAAAAGGTTTCAAGAATTAAAAAAATCAAAATCTTTTTCTAATGTAGCCGCTGGAAATCAATCTCTGTTTATGTAAGTAGGTATGGGTATGAATATTTCATTGTTACACTAAACCCACAGCCAACTGACAATTCGATATAAATGCTTTCTTTAGACGGCCTATACGTTTGATTAAACTTTGCAAAAGAACAGAGAGAAACATATAGATTAGCCTCTGCCATATAGTCGCGTCTATGAGCTTTGTTTGTTTCTTCAAAAAACGCACAAAATGAAAACTGTAGCGTTTCTTAATCAAAATCACCATTTGATGGTAGTTGCAAGCAGATTTAGTGCTAATCCTCAGTAGCAATACAAAAATTACCAGAACACCTATTTCAATTGTACTACATAGAAACTCAAAAGGTGATAAAAAAAACAAGGAATAGTGTCATTTACAAATTTATTGAATTATTTTATTTCTTCATGAGCGAAACAGAATACCATACGTGCCACATACGATATATAAAGATATGAATCAACTCAAATAACACCACATTCACCGATCACTTTATAATTTCTCCCAGAAATATCACAAAACTATTATAATTCAACATTTCACCATAATTGAAACTAAAAAATCATTCATGAACATTCCAAATTTTTAATAACACAAATCCACTCACAAATAACAGATGAAGCAACAAAAAAAAAGTAATACTGTTGAACAAACACAGCCACTACCATGTACAAAAGCTCGATATCCATGCAAAGTCATACGCATTCAATAAACAGACCACCAGAAGCATGATAATGAAACTATTCTATCACAATCAAGTAATGCTTCGGAAAATAATTGAGGGTGTGGGTGTGGGTGTGGGTGGGTGTGGGTGGCGGTGGGCGTGGGTGGGTGGGGGTGAGTGTGAGTGTGGTTGTAATTGTTAGCTTCAACTGTGCCCACATCCACAACCGCTCACACACACCGACACCCACACCCACACCCAGACCCCACACCCACACCCACACCCCACACCCCACCCACACCCACACATCCACACCCACACCCCACACCCACACATCCACACCCACACCCACACATCCACACCCCACACCCACACCCGTAACTACGTCGCAATTTTCCGCAATTACGGGTCACAGTGCGATCGCAGTTACGCCGTAACTGCGCCGCAGTTTCATCGTAATGTAACACATGGGAACACAGTAATATTCTCTATCCTATGTCGACAATACCTAGACTTCATCCATGATAGATGATCAATTGACTAAATAACATGTTTTCCTTGAACTCGAGCATCAATTCCGTGTGTGTCGGTTGATTGAAGAAAATGTTCTATTTATGTTCATTTGCTCGTTGTTTGAAAATAAAATATTGTTGGAGCCTACCAATATTATATACAGGCGTTTAATTTTTAATTCGAAAATGATTCCTTCGTCAATTTATTGTATTTGGGAAAAGCCTTATGACGATGTCTCAAGGTCAGAGAATAATTATGCTGTCAATGTATGAAGCAGAAAGAAAATAGAAAACTTCAGGATCATCTATATGATAGATGATGGTACCCGAAATGATCTATTATTGCTACGGTAAGAACAGTTTACTGAGAAACAAATATTTTCCTTACTAATACATAAGTGATACAAGAGTTGTACTATCGGGTGTGGGTGTGGAGGTGGAGGTAGACGTGTAGATACGATTCTGGAGTTCCCGCTTATCCACACCCACACACACACCCACACTCTCTGAAATATTCATTTCGAAAGCGAAAATCACCTGATTGTTACACGTTTCCATAGCAATCTTAAAGGAAAAGGTGTTAATATAGGTATTTTCCCACTGTTATCTTGGTTCGTATAGGGAATTTTTCCAGTCTGTTCTTATATATATATAGTCGTGTTTATTCTATCACTTGTTGTCAGATAGTACGTTTCTTTTCGTATTCCTTTACTGCTCTTCGTTGTATCTTCCATTGTTGTTCTTCTTTACTTTGTCATCATGATCGAGATATCACAATAAATGGAAGTCACATAAACACCAAAACTTACAATTTTCTCTTGTTCTCGATTTAATATGTATATTAAATGGAAAACCATAAAAATGTAAATAGAAGCTCTAATATCAACTTTCAAATTTTTGAATAATCCATAAAGAAATCATAATGATGAAAATAAATCATATAGTTTGTTTAAAAAGAAATATAAAAGCTTATCTATACTTGAAAAGCATGCAAAGTTGTTCAAGAAGATCATTATACTTAGAAATGTAAGCCGATTGACCTAAGACACCCCCAGCGTTGCCGTAAATAATTACTAAAATTTTAGCCGCAACATAGAAAGAAATACTAGATTTTTGATAATTTTGAACACTCAAAATCAGTTTTCATGCATCTTCTTGCTAGAATGTTTCCTTGTCGAATTTATTCTCTCCTGTGCATGAATTTTTTGGAACTTCTGGAGCAAAAAAAGTGATGTGATATAGATGCATCTTGAGGTATTATGGGCCTGTCGAGCACATGAAGAAAAAAATTTACATTCTGCTCTCTTCTACCAGTTTTTCTCTTTTCCATATCAAAAGTTCTCGAAACTAAGAAAATTTTTGACAACATCACGAAAAAATGTCAGCCGCCGCTGATCAATACATCGACTTACACCTTTATGCATAATATACTGGATAGTTCGACCCACTTGACATTTAATTCAGATTCAAAATATCTTTCTCGATTATTTATATGTGATGACTAAAAAACTTGCACATTCTTCAAGCGATTGTAGCTATTGAATTCTGTCAAGGTCTACATGAATTAAACTGCCCTTTCAATAAAATTTTGTTTCGATTAATTCACAATGAAAAGAAAGAAATTTATTGAATAATAATTGAATAAACTTCTGGTAGAACATTATCGAAACCTCCACCATTAAAAACTGGAATAAGACTTGTTTGTGATCCATCTTTTACACGGGTTATTTTTAATATTTGTCGTTCATGGAAATTTTCAATGTTAAAAGAAAGTTGTTTCGGTGTCCATGTAAAACAATCAGTACATTCCCTTAGTTTCCATTGAATAATAACAGTATCATTTCCATTTATTCGATGTGGTGGAGTTGTAAGCCAAATTTCAACTGCTGCACTTTCATTTAAATCTATTTTTGGTGTTTGTGGATAATGCAAAAGTCCAAGCATAGTATCTTGGCATATGAATGACCAATTTTTTGGAATTGAATTGAAGTATTTATCATCTGGTTTTCCCATGGATATTATTGTATAAGGGTATGTTGCTTTGACAATATTCCATCCTTGACGAACAACTCTAGTTAATCGAAGAGGAATTTGTGTATTTTTTTCAAAATAAATTTCTTCACATGGATAAGTTTCTCCAGTCTGAACTTTGCAAGTTACATCTGAATACCAATAATCCTCATATGAGCCAGTCCGTGTAAGCCACGACCGAATCACTGAGGAGCTGTTCAATCGAGGTCGTCAGATCTTGTTCATTTTCTGATATGTTGTAGAGGGAAGAGTTCTAAGAATATTGGTGAAA
>CAJNSZ010003650.1:0-10645 GCA_905329745.1 Rotaria sp. Silwood2
TGCTGTGTACCTGTTTAGTGTATTTTCGAATCGGATAGGAAGGATATGGGGATGTGTGATTAGTGTTTGGTATATTAAATTTAAAGAATTTGAAATTGTCATATGAATTTCTTCATTATCATGATCTTGTAAACTTTGTAAAAGTTTCGTAAGATCATCCGATTGCATATTTAATGCACGACCAACAAGACGAGCTATGGATACTCGTATATTTGAATTTTTATGAAGTAAACATTGAATACATAAAGGTAAAGATTGTTGAATAAATATTGAAAGAAAATTAAATGTTGATAATGACAGAAAATTGATCGCTTGTTCAAGTTTTTCATGTAACATTTGAATGAGTTCATGAGTATAGATGCCAAATAATTCGTTTGGAGTTGATAGTTGAAAATAAAATGACGATTGTTCTTCATTGGATAGGATATTATTAACTTTTACTTCTTCATTTAAATTATCACTTGTTAAAAATGTCAATGTTAATAATTGTTTGAACCAATATTCAATCAAAATTTGTTGTTTTGAACGAAGAACAAAATTAAATAAACGTAACATTTCTTTATAATCAATTGAAAGTAATATTGTCGATTGTATAATTCGTTGCATATCAATTGTGTCAATGATTATTTTTTTCGTATCGATTTGATTAATGAAATGAAGAATAATCGATACTGTACAAGACAATAAACGACGACAAAACATTGAATTCCATACAGATTGATTCGAATGTTTTGCTGAAAATATTATATGAAGTACATTAATGATCGATTTGATTGTGATTGAAATATCGATATTTGTTAAACGTGGTTTTTGTTTCGATTGTAAATCAAATATTTTTTCTAAGAGTAAGAGAAATTCTAATAATAATAATGGATTTTTATCTTGATTTAATTTAATTAATGAAAGTAAATGATTAAAACTTGTATTAATATGCCATTGATCAAATGCATATTGACGAGAATCTTTTAATAATTCATGAATATTTTCTTGTAATCGATTTAATCGAAATTGTTGATCGATAATTTCTAGTAAAACTTTAATCCAATCTTTTTCACAATTTTTAATAATAAATTTTAATATTTCAAATGTGTGTTCACTTTTCAATTGAAATAATCGTGTAAATAATGATGTTTGAATTTGTCGAGAAAATTCAATAAAATTATGATTTGTTTTTAATATTAATGTTGTCAAACGAATAAGATTAATATTGATAATATCGACAAAAAATTGAAACCATACTTGATGATGACCTAATGAATCAATGTTTGATGATGAAATTTCACTTAATTTCATAGCTAAAGATGTTAATAATAAACAAAGATCATCGATAGACCAATTCAATGAAGATTCTAAACATCCATTCAAGAGAATTTCATTAATTAGAAAATTTTCATTGTTGATCATCGATTGAAAAAGATTTTTAATAATGACACATGAAATTAATGGTGGTAGATCGGTGTCTGTTGATATAGATAAATCTTTCACGAATATTGTCACAAATTTTATACCGGTCTGTCGTATTTGTTCGTCATCATGATTTAAAAAGTAAAGAAAAAAATCTTTCATATCAGTTTGTGCTAATTCATAATTTGATTCGGATGTTTCCAAATGTTTTGTAAATATCTGATGAATTGTATGTAATAATAAATTCCAAAGACCTTTTGCATCAGTATCGCTATCATCTTGCTGTTGAACATATGCATACTGTAATAGTTTTGATAGGGGTGATAAAAATGATGGTCGTGAATGGATAGTATTACTTGAATAGATAAATTCTTTACCATCTGTCCATTTAATTTTACATTCACTTTGAATAAATTTGAAATCACGATTGTTTACATTCGGCAGATAATCGAATTGATTTATCATTTGGTTTTTTATCGATTCTAATTGTGTTTGAGCTTGTAAATTATTTTTATCGGTAATTTGTACGTCAATTATTCGTTGACGTTGTACAGCAAATGATAACATCAATGATAGACATTGATCAGCATTTAAAAATGTTTGTAGAATAAATTGACAACGAAATAATTGATTTAAAATATTTTGTAGAGTGATTAATTCATCAGCATTTGTGTGTTGATGTTGTCTTGCTTTTTCAATGAATAAATCAAATTGATTTGTAATATCAATAGGATATTTGGTATTGTCACATAATATATTGCATATTTGTGAATCGGGTGCAAATGGAAATGGTTTTTCCGATTGATAACGCATCTTATTTGTTGTAGGATTCTGGCCGATTAGTTTTCCGAGCCACATTTTTGTTGTCCATTTATCGATTGTTGTAATGACTGATTTTGGTGGATAGAGATTTGTACGTGAAATAATCACAGCAATTGAAAATCGATGATTTTCATGTTTTGATACTGAAGGATGTGATAATAATAAATCAAACAGTTGAAAAAAATGTAATGCAAATATGTCGTGAGTCGAATAGAATCGATAACATGGAATAATCAATGTGACGACGATTAAAGAGATAAGCGATGCATCATCATCAGTATCACCACCTTGCTGTACTTTATCTTTTAAATATCTGAATGATCGAATAATGTTCGATTCATCATCCATTAATGACTGAGAAAAATTGCGAAGACATTCCAATGATTTTCGAATTAGTGAAGGATTTGTATCATTCAATAATTGAACAAATAAAGGACTGAGATCTCGGACGATAGGAGCTGCAGCCAAAGGAGCGCTCGTCTTGGTCATAGAGTCCATAGCCTGTGCCATGTTTGAAACTCCAACTAGACCGATAAATCAGAAAACATGTATGCAAGATTTATATCTAGAAAAAACCTGGATCAATACACATCACTGTGGATTATGGATGTAGTTTCAAGAATGATAAGTCTCTTATTATAGTTAAGCCAATCAGAGCTAGGATGTGGAGAGCCCTATGTTTCTTGTCAACTGACACTTTTGTCGAAAAGCATTTGGTCGACAAATTTTTATTCAGAGAATATTTCATCAAAATTTAATAATTTTCTTCTTCTCATATTTCTCACCGTCTAGACAAAATTTCAAAGGTGTGTCCTAATTAACTTTGTTTGTTTGATGACGATAGGGCAATGTCAGATCATCGGGTGTGTGGTGTGGGTGTGCGAGCAGAGAAGAATGAGACCCACATCACACACCCACTCTCACTCTCGTCCCCACCCCCACAACCATCTGTGCTTCATCTGAGTTTATTGATGAAGTGCTTCGTCGATTAAATGTTCTTTCGACAAACATTTATTGATTAACGACATAGATGCCGATGTGGGTGTGGGCTGTAGATATGATTGAGAATCTTTCCTTCATCAGATTCAGACAAGCCTTCACATACTCGCACTCTTGGAACCTCAACGTGGACTTGTTGTGCATGTAAGAGTACGTTTCACGATGAACTCTGTGAAAAACACGTATTTAATCATTATCCTAAAAACCTGTGTAAAGCCATCACCTTCAAGGAGTGGGAAATTCTAAAACGTTCTGTAAGCGCCTATGGGAGGGAGGACATAATGTGTCAGAAATGTGATCTCCTCACTTTTTCGATTCTGAATCGAAATATTTCAAAAAGACTTATAATGGTATCATACCAAAAAAAAAATATTGAGAAACTCACGCAAAGCGGTCGTTTTCACAAAGAAAGCTGACTATGGAATTTCAAACTGGACGTTTTCGAATTATATTTCTAATGGATTTTGGTATTCTTCATGGTCACTGTTGAATAGTTGAGCGAGATGCTGCGACCAAGCGAAGAAAACATAACCGAAGTAAATATATTACCGGCAGTGGCCAAGTTCCCAGGAGTCGGGAACTCTTTGGGAATTGGGAACTCAAAAAATCAATTAACAAGAACGAGCGCTGAGAAGCTAAAACACGTCAACGATATCAGGGATTCTACGATATAAGGGAACTCAGGGAAGTCAAGGATATCAGGGAGCTTTGGGATATCAGGGAACTCTGGGAATTCTGGGATGTCAGGAAAGTCAGAGAATTCTGGGATATCGAGGAATTCAGGGAACTCAGGGAACGCTGGGAAGTCAGAGAATACAGGGAACTCTGGGAACTCTGGGAAGTCAGGGAATTCAGGGAACTCTGGGATGTCAGGGAAATCAGGGAACTCAGGGAACTCTGGGAAGTCAGGGATCTCAGGGAACTCTGGGAAGTCAGGGATCTCAGGGAACTCTGGGAAGCCAGGAAATTCTAGGATATCAGGAAATTGTAGATTAATCGGGAGCTAGGATTATCTAGATAGATTTATATGTTTGCTTAGCTATTACTGTAATGATGCGATAACTGTTTAGGGTGTGGGTGTGGGTGTGGGTGTGTGTGGGTGTGGGTGTGGGTGTGTGTGGGTGTGGGTATGTGCGGATGTGCGTGTGAATGTTGATCTATCGCATAGTTTTACCCAACACCCACGCCCCACACCCTCCCATAGTTCCCTAAGTGGTCAGAGTTCCCTGAGTTCGATCAAAAAAGTGAGCTCCTCACGTCAACTGTAAATTTGGAGCTCACTTACGCATCCATATTTTACCCATTGATATCAGTCCGTGCTTTATAGTAGATAGCGAATATAGCACTATCATCAACTCCAGTCATAGACTATCAGCATAATGTAGCTGTAAATTAAATAATGAATTAGTACACACCTTAATTAGTACTCATATACTTAAGACTCATTAAAGAAAGTAGTCATCTAATCAGAACTAATTAATCTGAGTATTGAAAACTCCTCAAGCACAAAGCTAGGTGGTACTGAAATTCATCATGAATGCCTATCGGATACGACTATGCATAGGTCATCAAGGCCTATGCTATGGAGGTACCCCTAAGAGCTGTACAGCCCACGCTGAGGTTTATGAGCCGTTCATATTAGCGCGAGCATTTCCACACTGTTTGATACCGGTTGGCTATCGGTCCGACGGGTCAAGTGCAAGAAAACCGTTTTCTTGTCTATTTTAAGGAGAAAACATACTATTGTTCGTGTCATATGAAAGAGGACTCTTGATAACCTATGCTTCTGTCCGAACAACCCAATGTTCTCTCCTTAGAATAGAAGAAAAAAACTGTACTGAAATCTGATTGGTCGTGCTATCAGCCAATCAGATTTCAGTACAGTTTTTTTTCGCTTATTCTAAGGACAGAACATGGGTTTGGTCGGGTCAGATGAAAGAGGACCCTTGATAACCTACAGCTCCGCCCGAACAGCCCCATGTTTTGTCCTGCGAATAAGCGAAAAAACAGCCCTGAAATCTGATTGGTCCAACTATCAGCCAATCAGATTCCAGTACCGCTTTTTTCTCTTACTTTAATGGCAGAACATAGGGTTGTTCCGGGCGATCTATAAGTTATCGAGGATTCTCTTTCGTACGGTCCGAACAATAGTAGATTCTGTCCTTCAAATAGAGAAGAAAACGGCTTGTTCCAACCTGATTAGTCGTTAGCTAACGGGTGTCAACCAGTGAAGAAACACAAGTTCATATGAGCTGTCGTGAGCATGAACTGTAAAGCCCTACTATGTGTACTGCTATAGGATAATCGCTGAGTGCTTATGGGTACCCCTAAAAGATAGGGTTCGAGAACTTATGGGTACCTCTCAATGGCGTAGCCTTTTACGGCCTATGGGTGTTCCCATATTGTAGCCCCTGAGCTAATTTGGGTGCTCCCATATTAGACGCCATGAGTACCTGTGAGTATGTCCATAGGAGAGCTTTGAGAATTTATGATTACTCATCTTGATTAATGCTAATTAAATGAGTATCTGCTTTAATTAGTTCAATTGAGATTAGTACTAATTTCAGTGAGTACTAAAGATGGTGGGTACTAATTAGGGTGAGTATTACCCAAGCAGACAAAAGTTTCGAAGAACGCGTTTAAACTCACAATAGGGAACCGCAACTATGATGCATTCACGCTCATTAAAACAACGCAAGAAACGACGTTTTTGTACAAAATAGTCACTTTTCAAGCGCGAAAACGGTGGAAAACTTAAATTTCTAGTGTTAAAACGTTCGCTTTTTCTAGATTCAAAAAACGATGTGTTTAAACGCTCAGTTTTTGATATTTTAGCCTTTTTTACGCTTGAAAATTGACTATATTGCACAAAAAACGTCGTTTCTTGAGTTTTTGTAATGAGCGTGAATGGATCAAAGTCGCGGTTCCCGATTGTGCGTTTAAACGCGTTTTTTGAGGGTGTGGGTGTGGGTGTGCGTGTGGGGTGTGGGGTGTGGAGGGGGTGGGTGTGGGGGTGGGGGGGGGTGTGGGTGGGGTTGTGGGTGAGTTTTATTGAAAGAAGAACAACCACAACTACATCGAAACTCGCACCCACCCACATCCCACACCCACACAGACACCCTCCAGATNTTGAATTTGTTGATTCACCATCATCTTTCGAACGTACACCGCTAAATATTTTTTTTAAAGAAAAAAAAATAATTTATTTATTTTAAAAACTCTTAGAAAATATACCTTTTTATTTAAATCAGAAGAACATCTTTTGGTGTTATGATTTCCAACAACAATGCCATAAACTAATCGTTCACGTTCCAACCGAAATATAATTATTTCATTGTAAAAATAGAAATGAATGATGAGCTCATACTTGAGTATTGCGTGCGTGTTCGTCGTTTGCCTCGTGTGCTCACAAATGAATATACAAGAGAGAGAAAAATGAAAAAAAATATAGCTCAAGACGGCAATCTTTTTTTATCTCTTCTTCTCTCGCCCGCAACTTATCGTACATGTTACCATTGATGATCAATGATAACATGACATAATTAATGTCCTTTTAGCGTATAAATATGTATGATTTTCTATGTAAAATCATTCAATTTATTGAACCATATAATAATCTTTTTCTTTTCTATTTTAGAACGATTGCAACAACATGATATGGAACAATTCAACATCGACCACGACCATAAAATAGTATGTAGGTATTAGTTTTAATTTTTGTTTTCTTTTCTTTTATATCATATGGAGGGTGGTAAGTCCTTCTATGATATTTTTTAATAATTCATTTTTTTTCTTGTCTTTTTAGTCCTCAATATCATTGCATCACGTCATCGTTAACAGGGTAAGTTTTTTTGTTTTTTTTTTGAATATGAGAATAGGGTGAGTCATGTCCATTGAGGTTAGGTTCGCGTTATATGAAGGACTTCCGGGTAGTCCCTAAAGCTCAGCCAGGAACTGCTTTGGTGTCCGTGGCACATGGCATCGGATGGGTGCATGCGGATGACGTGGGTCTTCCCACGCGTGCATGAGCCTTACGATCGCCACGGCTCCACCAGAATAGTTCCTGACCGTGCACTCGAGCGAATAGAATAAGCATTGCTTTCATCAATTCAACGTGAATTTATTTGAAAGGAAAAAAAAACCATCGTGTTAAGTTTATTCGATTGAAAATCGTTGAACACGATGATTGTTATAATCAACAACATAGAGATTGCCTTGCCGATCGAAGGACAAACCAATGGGAAAATTGAACTGTTTTGCTCCTTCTCCGTAACCATTTCCACCCACAATGACAGTGCCTTGTGTCACTTCTTTAGGCCAACACATCACTCGATGATTCGACGAGTCTGCCACATAGATGGTACCCAACATATCGACGAACAGTCCATTAGGATACTTCAGCTGTGTCAGAGTATTCCCATAGCCTTGACCTCCAGCGACGACAATTCCTTCTTTTGCACCTTTATTCCATTTCATTACACGATGATTATTCCAGTCTGACACGTAGACAGTCTGTTGTTGATCGACAAAGATGCAGGTCGGATAGTCGAGTTGATTGAGACCAGCACTTTGGCCATTGCCACCAGCCACGAGAGTTCCATTCTTGTCTCCTATTTGATATCGTCTTACTTCATTTTTTCCATAGTCAGAGATGTAGAGATATCTCTGATTATCCATGGCCAATCCCGAACAATAGATGTTGTCGATGAGGATTTCTCCTTGAGTTGTGCCACTGCGACGAGACCATTGTACGACTCGTCCATTTCCCGAATCACAGATAATGATACTATCGGTTTCTTTGTGGATCAGCACATCGGTTGGATCATTCAATTGATCCAATTGTTTTCCGCTGCCTTTGCCACCAGCTACCACTTGTCCATTCGTATTACCCATTTTCCATTGGATGATACGATGATTGTAGCGGTCAGCGATGACAATCGTTTGATCATCATCAACGAAGAGACCCCAAGGCCAGTGAAGTTGATTGGTGGCACTGCCCTGTCCATGGCCTCCAGCAACGGTCACTCCATTCTGTGCCCATCGGGCATCGGCTGGAATATTGGGGATAACTAGAATGAACGAGAAAAAGAATCGTTGTCTATTAATAAAATACTCTTTTTCTTCGCAGAGAACTTAGTAAAATTTTCGAGAATGTCTTTCTCTAACATACTCTAAACAAGAAAAGGTTCTTCTAGTTTTATATGCAACAAAAAAATAACTTGGTAACGATTCTTATGAGAATCCTTTGGGATTCCTGGAACGAGTTTTTTTCGAGAAGAAGCATTTCTGAAATACTGAGAAGAGTAAAGCTAATATTATGAAAGCTTCAATAGTTCTAAGATTTATATAACGAACTGTTGGCATGATTCTAAGCAATGCAATAATGAAGTGAGTCAGATTGCTAAAATCGAACAAAAAACTGAGAAGATTCTACCTGGATTTTGACTCTTGGTTCGAAGAACGTATTGATCATATGATTTTAAGATTCTTTCTAAGGAGGTTCCTGAGAGGATTGTAGCAACGTACACTAAAGACAAGGAATATCCGGAAGTTATTGAGAAGAGAGTAAGGAGGTCGGTAAGAAAACATAGGGTCTACGGATTTCATGCGTAATTTATGAAAGCATGCATCGTTATAGGTTATATAAAAGTGCAGAAGCGCAGTGAACTCCGACGCTTAGGAATTGGTAATATTTCGCTTGGATTTGGTCTCATCGACCCAAATCCTAACGGATGTGGGTGTGTGTGGGGTACGAGTATGGGTGAGTGGGTGTGAAGTGTGGGTGTGGTAGTGATATCGTAGTATAGCCATCCACACCCACATCCTTGTAATAAATGACTTATTAGTTTGATATTGGTCTTTAGGAGCGTATATAAAATTTTAAACGCAAAAGAATTTTAAATTTGATATTCATTGCTATGCCAAGAAAATTCATCTCATAAGTCATTTGTTACAATATGGTTACAAGATTGACATATGCCAAATTTTAATTAGATGCGCGAAAGATCTTTTGGAAATCTTCATACTAGTGGATTCTAACATGTTTATCAATTAAGACTAATGCGAACTCAACATCACTACATAAAACTAAACGTCGTCAAATGCAGCGTCGTGGACGTACTTCCTCTGTTTTAAATATAAGTACCATCACGACTAGAATGACAATCAGTCTTTTTACCCGTTTTTTGCTCACTTCGGTATAAGTGTTCAATGTTACTACCATTTTCTAAGAAAATGACTTATTAATTTGATTTTGACCTATAAGAACAATGTTTTGATTTGTGATAGAAGCTTATTGAAAGTTTTCTTTTTTTTTCGTATATGGATAACAGAAAAAATACTACTGTTAAGTTATATTTTTGGTCTCACTAAAGAAGCTTTTATCTATTATCAAGTAAGAAAAATACATATGAAGCGTTCTATCGATAATTTTCAGCTGTCATCGAAGAGAACAAGAAGAAGAAGCAGTGAAAACGAGCAATAGTTTCCAATCACTGA
Organism: Rotaria sp. Silwood2; assembly: GCA_905329745.1. NCBI lineage: Eukaryota > Metazoa > Rotifera > Eurotatoria > Philodinida > Philodinidae > Rotaria > Rotaria sp. Silwood2. Next base: position 9,724 of record CAJNSZ010003650.1, read on the forward strand.
CTTTTAAACTAACTAACTAACTAGTTCAGAAAATTTGTTCTATTCACTTCAACATAGTATCATTTAGAAAGTTCATTTTGATTTTTTATTCTTATTCTGCTAGATAACAGGTGAAATTGTTTTCATGATACGAACAATGATACTTGATAGTAATATTTGTTTGCATTATCTGTATAAAAAGCAAGTTTGAATAAACTTATACTGCTAAGAAAAAACTCAGTTCATTTGATTGAACCGACTGAGATATATGTCATTTTTTTATCCTAGTGCTATTTATTGTCCATCCAATACATATCAAATTTAAAACTCACAAAAAAAAATTTTTATTTGATATGCATTCTCACAGATCAATATTAAAGTAATAAGTCATTTAGTTACAAGATGATAATAAGATTGACATAACCAAAAATTCATTTAAATTATACTCTCAGTGACCGAGATCTATGAAATATGATTATTTTCTCTCTAAAGAGGTACTCAATTCAAAAGCCTAACATTTATTAATATATAAAGATAAATGATAAAAATTATCTTGCCTTTAAGAAGCTCGCCTAACTATTGCTTGTTATTATGTAAAAGTAACATACGTATACATAAAGATTGTTTCATAGATTTCAAGCCATTTTGAATTCTATATGCTAAAATATATTTATCAAAGTTTTTTGATAGGATGAGAGAAATATTAATTGCACACACACAATGTGGCTCATTTGTATCGTTCTAAAGTTCATGGAGCCCAAAGCTAAAAAGAAGTTTCGACTTTGTTTTTTTTACATGATTAAGATAAAAATATAATAAAAAAATAAATGTGGAAATCTCGGACTTAAGTCCGAGAGTTATGTGTACTTCAAAAAGTGAATGACACAAATCAGTGATCCCAGAATGCGTGGATATACAAATTAGCTTGGCGAAGTTTTTGTAT
>CAJNSZ010003651.1:0-10643 GCA_905329745.1 Rotaria sp. Silwood2
ACATATTTTTAAGTAAAAAATGCTCAGTCCTTGACAGTATTTAATAAATAACTCTGGGTTAGTCCATTAGAATGGGATATGTAAATAGCTATTTTGGTTTAGCTTTCAACGCTCTATCGTTTGATATATGGCACGAAAAATTCGGTTAATTTTTTATCATAAAAAAAAACTGAAATTTATAAAGAAAAGTTTTGGTCATATTTTCCACATATTATCGCGAGTGCTTGAAAGTAAAATTAAGCTAACTTTTCACCAGCTCGACCGAATGCGCTAAAAAATTGGATTTAGAGGTTTTAGATGATGCTCAACAAAATGAGAACAGCAATTCAAAAATTTAAAATTTGACGAGTGCTTCGATTCCTCGATGGCATCGTGGACCCTCTCTTAAATGCGGCTGTTAAATTTCTTCGCTAATATTAGAACTACTTTTTCTGACTTTTGTCTTTCTCTGCTTTATGAATGGATGAGCCATTTTCACTTAATAGATTGTTCTATATTTCTTTTTCTTCCTCTGCTGGGTTTCATTTTTTAAACTGCGCACAATCACAGACATGGCTAAAGGAAATAAATCTGCAGATTTAATGAGCGTTTTCATTTGAAAGACTATACAAGATCACATAAAAGCTGCTCAATTAAGAATTATCATCATCAGAGTTCACAATGACCAAGAGAAATTCAAAATATGTTTTTTGGAAACATCAATGAATGTTACAAGTTTGTTATTGAAAAACCTCGCTTCCAATCAACTAGAATTCATCAATATGAGCAAGTTTCTTTAATTCTCATCATGAATAAATCGTTGTTTGCAGAAGAATAATGCGAACTAATGAAGAAGACATGATAAGGTAAACAAAATACACTGTTCTTGAGGTAACGAAACGTAAAAATTTATGATTCACATCGCAGTTTTTTATGATAACTTGTTCACCCACAGTATGAATTAGTTAGAAAACAATCGACTTTTCCATTTGAAGTATTGCACAACTTTGAAACAGAATTATACAGTGAACAGAATTATGTTAAAAGATAGACGTCTCAAAAAACAAAACCATTGATAAATACATAAAAAATAGAAAAAGTTGTGGTTTGAGTTGCGATAGTTATTATAAAATTTATTATTGTAAATATTATTTAACAATGAAATTGTTTTTTTCTTCGTTTTTATTCTAGAGTAATATTCATCTATTTACCAAGGCATAAATGCTTGAATTAGAGTGCTCTTCGAATTGTAATATGAGAACTCATGAGAATAATCTTCCAAGGCTCACAGTTTTTCCATCACTTTTTCAAGTCTAAAATTCTCATTGACCATTTTGTGAATGTCAGATAGATTGTGTGACTGAGCAAACTATATAAAAGATGAACGTATTTTCTATTACTTTCATGTCAAGATAGGAACTAAAGTAAATGTCAACGATAGTAATTCATATTGTTCTTCTTTTTCTTATTAACAGTTGCAAGCAGAAACTTGCCTAGATTTCCCATGTTATTGGACAAACTTTTGAAAACATACTTAACATATTGGATTGCTTTGTACGATTATGATTACAATTTTGTCGAACTAAATCGATCACAGAAATAATTTACTCGATCAGCGTATGTATTTATTCTATTAAGTTACATGTAAATACTACAAAGTAACTAAAACAAAATGATTACAAGGTCTGATTGAATATTTGCCGATAAGATATTCATTAGATATCATAGTGCCAATCGCTATCAGTCAGTAGAGATTTCTTTCATTAAAATTATGTTTAATATGAACTCACTGCATGACTTCAGCTAAAATATAATCCGAAGTTTTCCAGAAAATAGCTTCATTTTCTTGATATTATCACCAATGATTAATGAAAGAAAAACCGAATAGAAATCCACATTAGACAAGTACAATTGTGCGACGCACACTTAGAACAATAGAAGAAAACTATTCAATATTTGAAAATTTAAAAAAAAAACTAGCAAAATTCAATCTGTATTAATGAATCTCCTATAATTTTCTCTACCATTCTGCCACGGTTCTATTTGATTTTAAAAACAAATACTTTACACTGTTATCACCATTAAATATACTACTCCACTTATGTAGAGCTTATTTGATAGTAACACATAAATAAATTTTTCTCTTATCTTGAACTAAAACAAATAGACAATTTATATTCACATTCAGAATAGATTATAGTTATATGACATAAGCAAACAGCTAGCAGAGCATTCAATGATTTGATGTAAACATTAGATTATTGTGAAGCTGAATCTTAAATTTTGTTGCTATCTGATAAATGAAAATTGTTTCATAATTAATTATCAAGTTAATTTATAATAATTTGTTATTAAGTACTTTTTAATCCAATTTCTTTGTAATGTTTTATTATCTTCTTCGTATACATCAATATATTATATTTTAGGTGTTTAATACCCATTAATTTGTTTTCACGTAGAGAGATTATCTCATAAGTCAATATTCATTCTTCAATACTGATAATTCAATATTATGTATTGATTATATTGATGAATTTTACATTTTTGTTTGATAAACAGAATATGAAAACATTTGCTTTTTGTTTATCCATGCATATATAAATAAACGGAAGAATCAAAACAAAAATGTATTGCACTAACGATTTTTTTCGCTAATGAATAACAATCGCATGAAACTTTGCATTTACAAACAGCAGTCTGTGATCCGAATTTTTATCATAAATTGCTAGTCAGTGCAATAAATAAAGAAAACCATGAATAATATTTCACCGTCACCCCACACTCTCAATTGAAATGGCTTGACTTGTTCATCAAATTGGAATCAACTAGTATTATTAAGTGAGAACGGAAAGTTGACAATAAATAAAAGTACATTTGGTATCTTGAGGGTATGAATTGTATGAAAATGTCTCTACATCGCCTATATACAAGTCCACTGTCGCACTCCTATCTCATACTTATCTTGTAAAAGATGAATTATATATTTGTCTTGTTGTTAGTTAATCGTCATTTATGTTGAGATATTATAATAACGGCAGCTGAAAATTAAATACATTGATAATCATCTTCTAAAGAAAATTTTTGATCTTTACTTATGTTTTATTTCGATACTATATTTATTCATTCTTTGATATTATGTTTTTTACGAAAATGCGCTAGAAACGAGGTAACCCTTCTATACTTACGCTTTTCTCTTAATAAAATCTCATACGCTTTCTCTTTACGAAAATAGTACTATTCCATATATCAATTATATAATATATGACATGATCCTCTCTCTAGATTGATAATAATAATCTTAAATATCAAGCATCTTTACGATAAAATATCAATAAATGATGTATCAACTGACAATTGAGACGTATCTTGTTTTGACGGCTTCTTTCACTAGTTTTCAGTGAAATAAAAGTATAAATCGATAAGGAACAGAGGAGTCTAATTAGTTAAGCAAAGTGCTGATACAATGATTTTATAAAACCATTGGAAAGAGCAGTAGAGATCAATGAATATAGGATTGAATAAACGACTGTAACAACGTAAATTAGAATTTTTTCAACATTCAAAGTTTACTTCGACCTTTTAGTGCGTAGATTCATCATCATTCGACAAATAATAACAATATTAGAGGCAACTATTATAAATATATTTAATTACATAGAAAAATACAAAAAAAAGAATCAGAACACTAATTAGTTAGCTAACCAGATATATGTAATCATACTCTATTTTTTTCTTTTCTTACATTTTGGTATATATATATGTAATAATTTTCTCTAAAATCGTTAATATTTCCGAACAATGATGATATTACTTACTGAAAGCTCGACATAACGTTTGAATTTTGCAAAATGTTTAATGTATTTTCTTACAGTCATCCATTTANTTTCAGTGAAATAAAAGTATAAATCGATAAGGAACAGAGGAGTCTAATTAGTTAAGCAAAGTGCTGATACAATGATTTTATAAAACCATTGGAAAGAGCAGTAGAGATCAATGAATATAGGATTGAATAAACGACTGTAACAACGTAAATTAGAATTTTTTCAACATTCAAAGTTTACTTCGACCTTTTAGTGAGTAGATTCATCATCACTCGACAAGTAATAACAATATTAGAGGCAACTATTATAAATATATTTAATTACATAGAAAAATACAAAAAAAAGAATCAGAACACTAGTTAGCTAACCAGATATATGTAATCATACTCTGTTTTTTTCTTTTCTTACATTTTGCTATATATATATGTAATAATTTTCTCTAAAATCGTTAATATTTCCGAACAATGATGATATTACTTACTGAAAGCTCGACATAACGTTTGAATTTTGAAAAATGTTTAATGTATTTTCTTACAGTCATCCATTTAATTTTGCACTCAGCAAATTTATAATCTCGGATTTTCTGAAACATTGCCTAGTCACGTACGACATTTATTTATTTTTTAATATAATAAAAGAAAATTTGTCACTGGAAAACATTGCTTATATTTGAAAGCATGTTATTCATTCTTTCATGCATATATATCTATATGACATTAAAAAACAGAATAGACAACTAACTGGAAAACAATAATTTGAAGTATTTAATCCGACATTCGCTCAGCAACATTTCATTTTATCTTTAATAATGTCGAGTTCAAACAATAGTTCCGATACTAACACATCACCCGTGAGTTTCGATCAAAGACAATTTTACCTCATTCAATTTTGGATTTTTCTTATTCTTATTATTCCATCGATTATTTGTTGTTTCTTTGGTTTGTATCATTTTCCTCGCAATCAAACTATCAGAAACAGTCTTCACAATCATACAGTGTTCTTGCTTCTTGGTATTGATCTGTTTTACGAAATGACAGATATGATTTGGTTTATTCATTATTTTCGTTATTCTGAACCTTTGTTTCCAACATTTACTTTTCGCTTGATTTGGGGGTATATTGATTGGACATTTAGCACGCTTCAATTTATGTTATATTCTTGGACTACAATTGAAAGACATATTTTTATCTTTCATCATCAATTATTATCTACAAGAAATAAACGTCTATTCATTCATTATCTTCCACCGATTCTAATAACTCTCTACTGTCTCATTTATTATGCAGTGATATTTTTTGCCATAGGTTGTAATAATGATTTCGATAATATGATGATGCCAAGTATGATGCCTTGTGCATTTCAAAACAATGCACTCTACACATATGAAATATCATTCGATACAATACTGCCATCGCTTATTATTGTTCTTTTCAGTTTGATTCTTTTGTTGCGTTCCTTATGGCAAAAATATCATATGACACAACAATTTGAATGGCGACGATATCGAAAAATGACAATTCAACTCCTATTGATTTCATCTATCTATTTGATTTTTACTTTTCCTTATGCAATTTTAGCTCTTCTCCAGCTAGGCGGAATTTCATCTGATGATATTGTCAAAATTTTATCACTTTCAATGTTCGTCTTTTATTATACTTTACTTCTTTTTCCAATAGTAACTATTGGATCACTGCCGGAACTAAGAGAAAAAATCATGAGTATTTTACGATATCAACGACAACGACGTACTGTTGCTCCACAAATGTTAACTGTACCACAGAAGATTAATAACTGTGAAAATGTTCTATGAACGCTATGATGTATCAATGAATATTATTGTGAAATTATAATCATTTCTTTTCACTAATCAGTATGTCAAAACATGTTTAAGAGTATGAAATAACGAGATTTTTCTTCAAGATGAAATGCATTTCATTAAATAAATGCTCGTCTGCTAAAATTGTAAAAACATACGAGTTACTGCAATGTCTTTTTCTTTATACTAATGCATTATGAAAGTAACTATGGAAATACAGAATTCATCAAAAGAAAATATATAATTTATTTGGAGAAATATCTTTTTCTTTCTTCTATGTTCTGTAAAAAGAAATCATATATAATAGACAGGCTTTACAGGAATGCATCATGGACTAATGCATTCAACATTAAAAAAAAGTGCATCATATTTATAAATTCTGTCCTAAATTGATTTTTCTTTAATTTTCAAAAAACAATCTTCTATTGCAGTCAATTACAACTAATAATAAACCTTCAAGTTTTCGAGCAGTAGAATTTCATGAAACAATGAAGCAGTTTCAAAATATCAAAACGATAAATGATCATTTTACTGGAACTTTCGCCGACGATAAGAACTGTACTAACTAATGAAATAATAATATTTATGCTTAAGAGTTAAACATCGTAAATACTCAGCTCAAATCAATACTTCTTTGCGAGATATTGAATTTTCGATAATCTAGAATTCTCATATCTGTTGTTCAATATGGCATATTCATTTAGAAAATTCAGTATCTTGTGAAATAAACGTTATTTTAAACTAAAGTGTTTTGCACACTCGATTCGTAAGTAATGAGATCCATATGTTGACTGAATTTCAAATGAAAATGCTTTTAATCGGTTTGTTGATATAAACTGTGTTACAGTTAAAAATTGTAGCAAAACGGCATTGTATGGGATTCAAGGATCTGATTCGACTTTCACATCGAGTACTTGTCATATTGGGTGTGGGTGTGGGTGTGGATACATTGTGAAAATAAGGCTTACATCTACACCCACACCCACAGCCACACCCCATACCCGCGGGACAATCGGGATTGTCTCGAAAATTTTTCGGGACAGGGCAAACGGGATCGGGATAATACAGAAAAAATCTGTCCCGAAGTTTTTTATCCATATATTAAAACGTGTCGTAGACTTTAACTTTTTTATTTCTAACAAAAACGTTGATATTTTCAACAAATAACAGAAAAAACAATAAATATTGAGAGACTTAATTACTCCAATTGATATTCTTTTACGATGTGTATTTGTTATTGTGTTTGAATAAATCGATTTCTTATTTACTTATCATGATATATTATTTGATCATCCATTCATATTTATACAGTATTCAATGCACACTTTGTTGTTTTGCTCTTTCGACTTATTTTTTTATTTATATCAAAAATTTCTTATTCTATGGAAATTTTGCTTCAATTTTCTATTTAAATTAGATAAGGGAGACCGAACACTTTTGAAAGCTTTCAATGATCTAAAATGGAGTCCAGTTGGATGACCGCCGGGTTCTTTTGATTATGTTATCGTTTTCTGTTCATAATAAAGCTGTAGCACTCAAGTAGTCGCAAAAACTAAGATGTTTACATAAACTTGACTTGTTCCGTTTTTCCTATTGGCGGTAAAGAAAATACATGTTGTCGTCTTCCACAGAATCACATATTTATATTTTTTCTGATGAACGGGACAAACGGGATTTTACGGGACAATTTGAAAAACATCGGGACGGAACATTCGGGATCGGGACTTTATACTCGGGACGGGACACAAAAAAAGTTTGTCCCGCAGACCTCTAGTGTGGGCGTGGGTGTGGGTGTGTGTGCTTGTAAGGAGAGGACATTCTCACACCCACACACCCCTCACCCACACACCCACACACCCACACCCACACCCACACCCACACCCCACACCCTCACGAATATCAACTAAGTTTTGAATGAGAGGGTGTTCGATATAGGTAGTCGCACGAACCTCAAATGGTAGCGTTCACAATAACAGACACGCATATGCCTTCAGTACAAGTAATCAAGCTTGAATTTAATCTGTATCTGATGTAATTATTTATTCTATTGATTCTTGACAATGTGAACTTCTTTGTAGCTATCACAAAATACGGTTATTCATTGTGTAAATTATGTGTTTAAAAGCATTTCACCAATAAATACAGCTTCTGATGCATATGAACAATCTAGAAATTAGATTTTAAAATGAGTCTCTTAATCGATATAAAAAATTAAATTACAGAAAAGGTTCTTTTCTTTATGCCGATCAAATTCTAAATGTCGAATTTCAACAGAAAATTTTCACTTATGAACATGAATTTTGACTTACTTCAATACTTTTTCTGATGTTCCAGAAAATTTACAAGTCACTCATTAGTAGCTTCTTGCCACTTATTATATAAAGAATTAATAGTTAGCAGTATATCTGCGGGTGTATCTGAAAACAATGTTGACATATCCACATCCACAACATGCCAAACTACAAAATAGAGCACACTTAGTTTAATGGCCGATAATAATAACAAGAATGGTGATAATATTAAAAGAAGAGGTTTGCAATCAAATCGTTCACCAGAGAAGGAAAATATTGAGAAGGACCAAGTAGTCATTGTTCACTTAAGATTTGAAGATAAAATTCGAACAATTAAGTTCTTGAGATGTGACGAAGACACAATCTGAAGTATAAACGTACAAGACTCACTATAGGGTGTGATTTTTTTTCCATCAAAATGTAAATTTTTGTAGGTTCTCTATAGTAAGCAATAAAAATATTAGAAATAAAATTTCTCTCTGAAAGTATTCTAAGTCGTTGTAACATATTTAGTCACTGATGAGCAATAACAATATCTATATTTCAAGTGATGTCATAAGACCATTATATGCTTGTATGAAAAATAAAAAAAAATCTCATATTTCCTTTTGATGACGTCTTTTTCTTCAGTAGTGACTACTTTTTTTAGAAAAACAAATTAATGCTTATACCAATGTGACAACAATATCAAATTTCTATTTATTGAATGATCGCATCTTCATCCCTTTCGTTTTCGATGAATACGAAAAGTATTGACACTTCGCTAGATATAAAAATAAGTTCCATCGCTTCTCTGTATCATTTCAGCTCAAGCGATGGTTCCAACAATAGTTTATTGTTTCACATTGATTCTATTAAAGTAATTCTAAAATCTATATTGTCCTATTCATCTAATGTCAAAAAATCTTTTTTTAGCTTTACAGGTTTGATTATTATTTCATTTACTATTTGCTGCTATTGATTTTATGTTATTAGTTCGAGTTAAGTCTCAAATATGTCATGGCATGTCAGAATATGAGCAATGTTCATCGAATAGTACGTGTGGCTGTTTGCATATGGTAGGTGCTGTTGGTACAGATGTTTGCGGTTTTAAATGGGTAATTGTTCTGAGCTGGTTCCATGCAAGTTTCCAAACAATTTGTGTCTTGAACCTGATCATGTATGTGTTCATCATTCTCGATGTCATAATTCTCCCGTTTGCTACCCAATATCGTTGACCGATCAACGATTATGTCCACCAATCTCAAGTAAGACAGCCAATAGAAATTTTAAAAATTATGTCTTCATCATTCGCATATGCTCCAAGATTTGATTCACATTTGTGTACAAATGCAGGAGAAGCACATTTGAAATTAGTAGAGAAAACATAGGAAAGAGAAAGGTTCGCTTTTCCTTATGAATCGTATCCATTAATTTGAGATACAGAGCCTCTTGCAGTTATATGTAATGATATATCAGTATGCTGTAAGCTTTTCAATGCATATAAGAGACAGAAACAAATTGAGTAATTAATCTTTCGACTTAGTTTTATAGAACGTGTCAAATGTTTAGATCTTTATAATAGTACATTAATTGTATTAGGTGACGCTTGGTATAATTCATTGATTCTTGCGAATATTGAGTACACTTCAGAGTCTCTCTTTGAGACAAGTACAATTAACGCGTAGTTCGAGAAAGCGCACATTAAAATCCCCTGTATCGTCTTTCGAATAACTAATCATCTGCCATGCAATAATCAGTAAAACTTAAGAGAGTTTTAGTAAATGAACGAAATAAATCGGTAACTAATAATTAGTGATTCAATTATGTATGTGAATTTCTTTTTCACATTCTGTAGCATTGTTGACATAGCTGTCGCAGTAAGATGTTTTGGTAAAGCTACTCATCTAGGAGACCAAGCTGGTATGTGTCATATATTTGGGCTATTTTTTTAGATTAAGAATATATATATTTGAACTGACTGACGACGAGAAATAGGGAACTCGTAGCAATTTTAATCTATAGTATTATGATGTGTTTCAAATATGTTTCTAAACTTATTTCATTTACACTGCCAACATGATCGGAGAATATTTTAATAATCTGAGATGAACACAATGATTGATCGATAATTTATGTGACAGATTAAAGTTAAAAACTTTATACTTCTAATTTTGAAACATTTAAGGTTATTACTCCACTTGAATAAGCTGCTCTAGGCTCCACCCAACACTATAACTACTAACTAACAACTGGGTAAGCATCAGATCAATATTTATTTGAGTTTGATGTATAATAATTTTTCATCAAATATATATAAAGGATGTTCCATAAGTAACGATCTCGCTTTTATTTTCTTTTTATCTTTATCATATTGAAAGAGAAAAAAAACTACAATTATATATTCTTGAAGAAAAGAGTCTAACGAGGGAAGGTCCCTGGGTGTTGACCCGGAGATCTCGATGAAACCTATGTGGGTTTGTGAAGTCAAGTGTTGGTATCTCAAATATAAATAAATTAACGGCTGAGAGCAAACGAATCAAAAAAATTCAGTGAACAAACTGTGTATAAGCCTGAGGGGTACCACGAGTGCTTTATCATGAAAAAACTTCGTCTGTGGTACCCATCAGGGTTATACAAAGTTTGTTCACTGAAATTTTTTGATTCGTTTGCTCTCAGCCGTTAATTTATTTATATTTGAGATACCAACACTTGACTTCACAAACCCACATAGGTTTCATCGAGATCTCCGGGTCA
>CAJNSZ010003652.1:0-10642 GCA_905329745.1 Rotaria sp. Silwood2
AAAACAAATATCACCATTCGACTCAGCATGATGAATTACCCCATCCCAGACTGTTTCCTAGGTGATCCAAGGTCAATTGGCTGAAATCAGGGGTCTCAGGAAAACTCTTATAACTCTTGAATTCAACAAGCTAGAAAGGTGGGCTTTTCGTAGATCGAAAGAGAACAATTTTTTCTATCAAAAACGTAAAATAATAATCGAGCGAAGTTGAGAAACAGCTTCAGAATACCGTGCTCAACATTTCCATCGAGAATGCATCTGATTGGTCCATTGCTGACCAATTATATTTTACCATGTGTGGATGCCCCTGGGTGTTTTCTTTCTAATGGTGAAAACCGCAGGTCGCTAGCTGCATCCATTCAGGAGATATTCCTCCTTGAGTTTTCTCCATCTACTTCTGGCGCCGACATTAGAAACGCTTTGGATTATATGCGGAAGTTTTCTCAGTCGTTCGAGTATAGAATATACACTGAGACAGATGTCTAATCGACGTTTTTAGTTTTATTTTCAAGATCAGAGAAAGGCACGGATTCAATACAATGATACTGGTAGAACTGGTTAATTTGGAAAATGCTAATTATGGAATTCATTAGCCAACAGCATGAAAGTAAACGAAATGAAATGCATTACTGGAAAGAGAGCATTACCAGTGGATACGGTTGTTGCCACTTCTGGCAATTCAGTTGATGTTGTTACTTCTAAAAACCGATTGAGATCGAATTTCATTGAGTAAAACTCTTGTCTACGTTGAATATTCTCAAAAATATCACAATCTTTCATATATGAACATTCAATCTCGAAGTATTGGTTTTTCGATCGTGTCAGATTGTATATCTGATTTGAGGATACGTCTTGAAAGAAAGAAGTATAATCATGAGACTGATATTCTGAACATATCTATGTTGTTGGCAGATTCATTACCATTAGAAGATGACAACTCTTACAAGTCTTTGAATCGTTTGAAACACTACAGCTACTATCAAAGATTTCGATTGAATTTGTGTAGTTGGAGTAATTAGAGAATGATTGTGTCACAGGCAACGATGATTGATTTGACGTCAATAATGAAACCATTGGTCCGTAATCGACTTCAAACTTGTTCGATTGCATCAGCAGGTTCAATGTCGATGTAGGATGAGGATGATGACGAGTGAAGGGCTTCTCTTCACCCACCCTCACTCACCTGCTTAAGCCCCCCCCCCCTCAGAAAAGTCATTTTTTCGCAAAGTAATCGAAGTCGAGTTTTTATCATCGCAAGATGCAGCGAAGTTTCCTCTTTCAGAATATATATAAATTTTTAAAAAAAGGTCAAATTTTTACTGACTTTCGTAGGAGATTTCCACCTCACTACCCGATTTCCGGAGAGATTTTCGCGGTTTTTGTTATTTGTGGGAAGACTACTTTTTTACTTCTATCAGCATGGAATCAACATTCTTATATCATATAGTACGACCGGTAGTGCTAGCTTACGTCATCTATTGCGTGCTTTCAAGAATTCCACATAAATATTATCATTATACCATTATTTGCTGCGCTTGAATGAAAAATCCATTTCTAAAACTTCTTTTACGTTTTTCTCAGAACATGGTTTCCAATCAGAAAAATTGGAACTCCTCCCTCATTTCTCGAGCTATACCCAATATTTCTTTTTGGTTTAAAGGTCTCCGTAAGAGGAAACTTTTCATCGACCATTTTTTTAAAATCGATTCCTGGCCTGAAAAAAGTGGAATTTACTGTCGTCAGATCACTGTTTTTTAAGACATGTCGACTAAAATATTCATAAAAAATGAACAATACGGAATTTAAAAATTCTGGTCGATGAAAAGTTGCGTACTGACGTGGGCTTTAATTTGAAACTAGTCCGAGCTCTATATCTCGTACTGGGACGGAGTTTTGTCAATTCTCCTGAAGGCCAAAAATGACCTATAAATCAGCTGGAAATTCGGTCTAATACGACCTATAGAGCTGAAATTTTTACCAGAAGCATATCTCACTAAGATCACTCATCCCTGAAAATTTCAGCTCAAGCGGACCATTCTAAGTGGGAAATGTTTTCTGAGGGGGGGGGGGGGTCTCCTTAAATGATCGATTAGGTGTTGTGGATTCTCGCTTTGTTCAACGACGAAAACTCACCTTCTCTACATTGTTCCGCCCTTGAAACATTTGCACAACGAATAACACACTCGACAGCTGACATCAAAACCAATATTCTTCATAGATGCTGCGTAGAAGAACATACTTTTGAAGAAGCCATTGAAAATATTCACTTTTATAAGTGCATAGTTTCATCAGTTAAATAAGATGATCTGCAAGAATGGTCAATTCACGACGTCACTTATATTACAATACAAAATGAAGATTGTTTATTTTGATAGACAGCGCAAAATAGAGAATAATTACGATAAATTGTGACATGATCCTTGTTAATTAAGAAGAACCAATATTGTTTGCTGGAATTTTTTGTGTTCTTAGAAGAAAAATAAGCAAGAAAATCGATTGATAAAAAAGTACAGCACATTGATAATGTCGACTAATGATAGACGCGGTATCGAGTGTTCTCATATCAAATATAATATTAGTTATCTAAGTGAATGTGTGACTCTCAACAGTACTCTATGATGTAACAGCTGTTCTTGTTTCATGTTGATTACTAAATAGCAACATTAAACATAAAAACGTGACAATAATGCTACGCTTCGTTCGACGTGTAACACTACCCCAGAGTGTTGCACATATCTGTCTTCTTTTTCTCATCGTTTTGCTAATTTCTGTCACCATTTCACGGTATGCTTTCATTTCGTATGAAGTTAATCCGATACCACCGTCGAGTCTATCTCAGTATGATCAATTTTGCTGGGTTGTCGCTCGTAAAATATCACTTGAACGTTCATTCCGCATCTCTCAACACCTAACTTCTCGTAATGAACCAATTCCCTATTCATACAATCACTGGCAATCAAGTCCAATAATGCCTCGTGCTCTTAATCCATGCGAACATTCTCTCTTTATTCATCTTTTATCAATTCTTATCAAACACGTCTTTGAAAAATACAATATTCCATACATGATGATGGCCGGTACATTACTTGGTTCGTATTCTAAGGTTTAAGAAAAGTTTTTTCAGAATCAGATATGTGGCAATTCCAGTTTAGCTTCCTGAAATGGAGCTGCTGATCTGCTCAGCTTCTAGAAGCTGGCTTTCGAAGTCTTTCTACAGGTTATCCTATAACTTTTGTAGAGTTACCCAATGATGGATCTAACTACTAGTGGGCTATCTAACCTAACGTAAAATTAAGTTAACTGTTTCTAATAAACACTTAGCATCACTTGAAATTAAATTTAAGCGATTGAGTAGGCAATTTAGAATTTGTTTCTATTCTAGTACGGATAAAACATGCTATTGTTTGGATTATTTGAAAGAGAAGCCCTGTTAACCATGAATTAGCCCGAACAATACCATGTTTTTCTCAGTACTGGCGTAAAGAAAACTCCTACTTAAAACTAATTTGCTAATAGCTTTTTCTATCAACCAATCAAATTTGGGCAGAGTTGTGTTTCACTATTGTAAGGATAAAACATGGCATTGTGTGAGCCAATTAGAAATAATCAAAGGTCCTCTTTTAAGTAGGTCGAACAACACCATGCTTCATCCGTATAACAGTAAAGAAAAACTCTGCCAAATCTGATTGGCTGATAGAAAAAGCTTCTAGCCAATCAGATTTAGTAGGCATACATCAATCACAAACCGTTTGGGTTTGATACGATCGAGATCGCCTTGAAATTGTAATTGGAGCTCGAACATCAAATAGCGAGCTCGATCGAGTTCGAGTATAGATGTTCGAGTTCAATCCCAATTCGAACTTCAAAATTCAATTTCAACCTCAAATCAATCTTGTCAAGTTTGTTATCGAAACTCGAACTTAAGATTGAAATTGTTAGATGTCTAGATTTCAGCAGAATTCTCTTTTCTTCAGTACGGACAAAACATGGTATTGTTCGGGCTAATTCAGGGCTAGTAGGGGTTTTCTTTCAAATAACCCAAGCAATAGCATGTTTTATCTGTATTGAAAAAGAGGCAAGCCCCTAGATAAGCCGTAAAGAGGTATAGAGACCTATTGCATCGGTAGTGCTCTCCTGCGGCTGTAAAACGTAGATGATATATCCCTTCTGGTAGAATTGTAGTGCGTCTGCCCGATAAGCAGAAGGTGCGTGGTTCGAGTCCTGCGAAGGGGTACCGTTTTCTCTGTTATGTTGGTATTACAGCGCGCTGCTTAGTCACGGTCATGAGTTATAACATCAGACTCTTGCAAGACCATCCCTAGATAGGTTCTAAAGAGATATAGAATAGCTCACCACATGAAAATAATTCATGAACCCACTTCAGTTCATATGAAAAGAACTGGTAACCAGCTCTTCGACTGCTCCCACGAACTATTGAGCTGGAGCTGTCATACACCAATTCAGAATAGTGCTTTGTTACTTCCACGATTAGTTCTGATGATTTTGTTTCGTCCATTGCAGGCAGCTATGCTCATCATGATATAATTCCATGGGATGATGATGTTGATTTGAGCGTTGCCATTACGGATCGTCATCGATTTCAATCGATAATTAGATCTGAATTGTCATCATCACATTCGATTGTGATCATGCAAATAAACAATGAACGCAATTATGATAAAGTGTTCTTCACTTGGTGTCCATTTGCTGGGGCATTTTCCTGGCGCTTTCCATTCATTGATATTTTTTATCATGGGCAAAATAATACACATGTATGGTTGATCGGAAAACCAAGTAGTTGTCCTGTGCGCCGTGAAGATGTCTTTCCACTAACACTTCGACCGTTTGGATCACTCTGGTTATCGGCACCACGAGAACCAATCGCACATTTCGAATCTCGATCAATGAGACAAATCGGCTGTTATGCATATTCGTGGTCTCACAAATACGAACGATCGTTGTACAACGCAACTCGGTATGCCGACTGTTCGAAATTTAAATCTATCTACCCGAGTGCTGAACATCACTGCACATCCACTGAATGTGTCGAATATCTCAAATTGGGCGACAAAATTCTTCATATGATTAGCTTCACTCCAGTCTATCGCACCTTTTTTTATGCAGAGAAAAATTCATCATACAGTCCGTGTTAAACGAATTCTGTGTCTCGTTTCGTATTCTATTAATCTCCATTGGATAATGGGTGCACTTTATACGGTTTAAAAAATAGAAACTGATTCATTGTCAATTTCTTTACTCCTACAATAATGCAAAACGATCATCAAGAATATCAAGAGAGATCTTTTCTTCTATCTGATTCGAAATATCAATCTGGGTGTAGATGGGTGAGGGTGGGGCTGAAGAGAAGACTAACTCTGACATCCATCCTCACCCATACCTATGCTTACCCCACCCACCTACTCTTACCCTCAATAGATCATACCTGGTCTGTCCTTCTATGAACGAGTTCATTTTGAATGTTTTATCTTTTTAGTTTTGTCGAAAGATATGAACAAAAGGTCCTTGAGAAGTTATCTGTCAGTTCGTTGATGAACTTGATCGAATGTCTCATGTCATATTTGCTTTTTTGTTAAGAAACCATATCACTTGCAGAAGATTTGAATAGTGGCGTAACCAGAAATTTTCGCGAGAGGGGGGGGGGGCTCAGTCTTCAGCTGTATTTCTATGCTCTTCCAAACATTAATCTTTTTCTGTTTCAGTTTTGACAATGCTAACTTCTAAAGCATACTATCACACACAAGACACAAGACTGTGTGTCCGCACCAGCTATTCCAGACGAATAATCGTTTATAGTGATATGCGTATAATTTTGATAGCGAGGCGGCTTAAAATGTCCTAAATGTCTGCTCATGTCTCGAACATCACAGAAAATTGGCGATTAATCGAGACGATAATCGCGCGCTAAATCGCAATTAATCATCGTTTTTTTGCAGATTTGTCCAGAGTTTTTTACGAGAACACATCAAAACTAGATGTGTTTGCTTTGCTGAGCTAATGGCGCCAACCGTCTGACTGGATCCAGGAGAAGGATAATCCGTGCACAAAAAACGATTCCATCATTTCTTATAAAAATGTGATTTCAATGATTCAGCTGACAAAACTGAAAATGGTTGGACGAAAACAACGCAGAGTAGCTATATAATGTTCCTGAACTCGAATAAGTTCTCAGGGATCTATGGCTATAATATATACTCGAGATATTCCCGGGAGAAGTATGCCATGCAAAACTGGCGATTAATCGCGAAATTTTATGAACATACTAATTTTGTGAATATCGTACAAATATCACCAACTGGTTATATGATTCACGGGTACTCGAAATAATAATTCAGCAAAAGATCACGACTAATCGCAAAAAATGTTGTGATTTTTTCTGTACGAGTGGTGCGGAGTTCAGGCGCCTGAGCTCCCTCTAAAAGAGAAGTTCGTGGCGCAATTTAGCTGGCACAGTCACGACTGGTGAGAGGCTCAAAGCTTTGGTGAAGGGACTGAGTCACCTCAGGCGATCCTTTGGTTACGCCACTAATTTATTCACTGTTTGATGTGATACTCGATTGATTCTGTTCGATAATTCTACCTCGAATTCGATTCAATATTCGAGCGCTCTATATCGAACCCATCTCGACAGAACGCATTCTTTTCGCTTGTTTGTATTCTAATCTTGAAATGCTCTTTATTCTTGAATTTGAACCTCATGTAATATTGCGCTATTTAAAAGGTAAAATATCCTTGATTAGAAATATTCTTGGATCAATTGATACTTTAGATGTATCATCTATAAATCGTTTATTCAAAGAACAGATGGGTATGGGCGTGTGTGGATACGGGGTGCGGCTGCGTGCTTTCTATTCATCCACATCTATACCCACACCCTTTTTCACTATAAAATGATCACATATTTCATTATCTTTCAATCTTTTATTCTTAGCGGATTGTAAAAAGGCGTGAGAATTTATAGAGAAAAAAGGCCGATTTCAACTACATTTCAACATAATTTGAGGGGACAGTATTGTAAACATTGATGAAAATACGTAAAAGAAAAAGTTTTGCTCCAGCAACACCTATAGGAAAACATCTTTCATCTTAATGAGTTCTATACAAATCGATGACTCGGTCATCGTTCTTGCGAATGGTGAAAACTATAGGTCTATATCTTGTACTCAGCGAAATTTATTCAGAAAATGGCCTTTTGCCTTATATTTTGAAGCGGACATTAGTATTGATTATATTACTACCATCTTAGACATAGTTATCACATAAACTATCATCATGAACATTTGACGATATTAGTCAAAAATTCCTATAAGAAAAAACATCATCAACAATAAATAGCATAAATTTTTATTATAAAAATGACAAAATCACATATGCAAGCTATTGTTTTCAATCTTAACTATCTTCAAGAGGTAAAAATCTAAGTTATGATTCATCGACCATGCACGTCTGGTTTGCTTCTTCAGACCTTTTGGTTGCTTAATTGTCTGAAACGTAGCCTTGATATAAATCCACATGGTACAAGTTCAGGTACAGCAATAACTAAGGAGCTCAATTCTATGCCTATTCATGAATACCAATAGGTATTTCAGAAACCGATTGACCTGATAAAGCTTTGTATCGAAAATCATGGGGAAAGCTTCGAACATTTACTGGAGAAAAGCTTAGTAAAATGTTTTTTCTATAAATAAATATTACTGAGTGACAGAACTTTTCGACTACTCTATCTATAACTGATTTCCTAGATTTTTGTTGTATACTTCCCCTTATCTCTTTATTGTATGTCTCTTCTTTTGTTGTTTTAGGCTCTATAATGCGAAACAGAACTGATACAATCAAAGACATTAAACTAGCCAAAGCCTTTCTCGTATGAAAAACTTTTACAATTACTATCTCTCTGTTTTAATTTGCGACTTCCAACAGTGTTTAGATTTCAAGAAAGAAAAATTTTGGAAGTTGCAAAAATTTCAAGCATTCGTGTTCCAAATTATTCGTTACTGCAAAAAAAGTTGTACTTTCATAATTTCCATGATTTTTTTAAGTTTTCAATTTTTCTAAAACCTTCGATTTACACTGCTATGTGATTATTGAGCTTATGAAAATTTCGGTAATTTTCATTCTCGAAAATCCGAGCACACCTCACTATTTTGTGCAAGAACTTCTTATTATCTTATTTTCATGGAAATAAATTAAATGAACAAGTCGAACTTGAATGATATAATAATGCTGAGTCGTAGAATTAAACATTTACTAAATTATATACGTCCAATGGGCCTGCTCTGACTTGCCGACAGCTCTGTTCTGAGCTTGCTACATATTTTTCTAGTTTCCCATCCTAGCTACTTTTTTTTATTTGGTCTATTCATAAATATTCAAAGATAATTTATTTGTTTAAAGAAAAAGGTATAATAGACAGTAAACAGTACGCTACAAAATTACTGATAAAAATTCGATATTAATGAACCTAATAACAATGATATTCTTGATGCTTGAAACATTGGAACTTCATGTAATCAGTGCATCTATCAAAATTAGACGAGCGAAAACTGATCGCTACGAAAACTAGTTGAAAACTTTATAACTAAAGAATAATAGCTTATTTCAGCTAATCAAGTCATAAGTTAAAGGTTAGCAAATCAAATATTTATTGAAATCACTCATTAATCTCGAGATAATTACAAAGATGTATTGTTTTTTTGATAAATGTATATCGTTGATCATAAAAATATCTTTTTTATTATGACAATATTATGCCAAAAGATTGTGATGAGGTTGTAAATAAACAGCTATCGAAAAAGTTTTAAATCCATCAAAGAATATTTAAATTATAGTCCACATCTGCATCATTTGATTATATACTCTCAAGTAACACCTGTTCACAACAATCAGATGGACTTGATCATGACTTCTAAGCTGCGATTCTTTTCTTTTGTATCTGTGTGACTTATTTGAGTCAATTATGAGCTCCATGTAATATGATTCAGTCAACTTAATTTTTAATATTTATACATTTACACTTGAACGCTCCAACCTTTATTCTACTCTTCCACATTTCACAGCTATTATTAATAACAAATAATTTTAGTTGGATCTTTTTTTGGTTTTATTATCTTTAACTATTACTCAATGGCCGTTCAAATCAGATAATAAGAAATGTCATTCAGCAGAAGACTAGAAGATGACATTCGTATTTCATCTTGATTTTTCTTAATAAGATAATAGATGACCTTATTACTTATCGCAAACGCTAATTCAATGTTTCAAATTCCTCTGTTATCGATCATTTCATTTTGTTTCGTTCCGTAGGAATTGTGATTCAGAAAACAAATCGAATAAAGACTTATCCATTCGATTCAATATACTTATCAAATACTAATAATGTTTTTCAAGATCTTTTGAAACGTAAGCTATGTAATTCAAATATATTAGGCCATTAAATACTGAACTTTCTAATTAATTTTCTCTCAACAAACAAAATCATAAATTTGTTTAATCAACTAAATCGCTTCGTCGATTTGATGAAAACCAATTAAGTCTAGCCTTGAAAAATTTGCCAAATTTTTCTTGATGAAAGACTTTTCCCTAAAAGTATGGACGCAGAAAGCATACTGTAAAACAATTTTGTAGAAGAGAAAATTAATTCGAATTTGTACTGCCCTCTTTACACTAGTCAACAACTACTATTGATTTGAATACCTGTTCTTTCTACTTTGAGAAATCACCAAAGATAGTCTATCATAAATTCTTCTGTCAAAAACGGATTAAAATGGACAATTTCAAGATCGACGTTATCATTAATATGCAGAACCAGTAGTTAAATGATTATTCTTTTTTTAAAACTATATCTAATTTATTATTCAAATGAACTTATTGTCTAAACTTAGAATGAAGACATTTTAACATATTTATCCGTCCAAATTATTTTTCTAAGGTATCGAATTCATAAAACTGAATGCTAAGATCATAACAAAAACAAAATAACTTGCTAGTTCCAATAAATATATTCATATATATTTGCTGACATGAAATTTTATGATTGAAACGTTGATCTTAACCATTTGAATCCATTATATAGAATTGAAGGACTTTTCATTTCTTTATTTGAAGTTAAATATGCTCTACGACATGCAACTTCAATACGTACTAAAGAATGCAATATTGGAATTAAATCATTTGTATTTTTATGTTCTTCTGGTTTCATTGAAATAAAATATGAATACACTGGTCGTATGAGATCTTCATCAATAATAATTTCCCCACATCGATATAGATTTGCATGATATCGAATTAGATTAATACTTGCACATTGACTACTCTCGAATAAATTAATTAAAACTAACAAAATTGTTATTAAGACATTAATCAACATTTAGATTTCGCCTTTTTTGAGCGCCAACAATGATTTTAGAACTTTTTATTGACGTTCAAATTAAGAACATAATCCATACACAAGAAAAAATTAACTTAAATTAAGGAGAAAAAATATATATTGTTTCCAATCAATCACTTAACGACCACCAGTGATTGAACCATGAAGGTTGTTGATGGTTTCCGAGAGTGAACCAAGAACATTGAGACCATGACCAACAAGTTGTTCTTGAAGTTGTTCCCAGTGTGGTTTTGAGGC
>CAJNSZ010003653.1:0-10640 GCA_905329745.1 Rotaria sp. Silwood2
AAAGAGAGATGCTAGAGCATCAGATAGTCGTAATTAGTCTCACGTAGATGCGCACCTAGCAGATCAATATCATTCCTTATTGTAATAAAATAAACATTTTTCTATGTACATATGAGGGGGGGCTATAATTATGACAACCCCTGTATTTTATCAATGCTTTCTATGATTTTATAGACATATTCACAATTCATTTTATCAAGTTTCCTAAAGAGTATTCGCGGGTCTCTTCACTTTCACCTGCACCATCAAGCAGATTACATATTATACCATAGGCATTATCACCGAGTATTTGGTTGTTACTGTGGTTTCATACATGTCTCCTGATGACAGTTATAAGTGTTCCTGCTACCATCTCATGCGCGATTCTATGCTTTCAGAGGTTCAATCTCGCTTTGGAGCAACACGAAATCTTTCACGATATCAGGTTGATATGGCGAAAGAAAAGAGAGTTGGAAAGAATGACGTGAAGAATAACTCTTGTAGTTCTATCCAACGAGTGTGAATGTGGGTGTAAGCAAAAGAAAGACGTAAAGTCACAGCCATATCCTTAAATAAAAATCAGTAGGCTGAAAAGAACAGCGAAAATCACATAGGGGTTCAGAAAAACAGTTGCAGGGGAGTGACTTTGGCAAGAAGAAAAATCATCTACAAGAGACATTGTGAAAAGAAGAAAGATGCCTAAACGTCGTGCATTGATAAATGAAGAAATAGAATTTTCTTTTAAAGAAAAAGTGTTATCATACAGTTGTATGAGAGCCGAACTGATAATCAACGAATAGATACGAGACAAGCAGCAATCTAGAAATTGTGAAATACCTCTCTACAATTATCTGTTTTTGATCAAGGACAGCATAACACATGTGGCTATGATTCTTATCTCACTTCCTTTATTTTTTTCCGCAGAGATATATGTGAAGGATAAAAACAACAAAAAACAATGTGTGAAGCAAGAAAAGTGAACGGATAGTAATAGAGCAAAGACAGGAAAAAATTGTAAAAAAGAAAATAGAGATTATGTATGTCTACCGTAAAGAGGACAGAAATGCCGAAAAACGATTTTTTATCGATTGAAATAATACAGTTGTAATCGATTACAATAAGAAAAAAACAGTCAAAAATACCGAATTTTCATATATTATTCTGATTATTTCTTGATTAAAAGCGATTTAAAATTGTTCTTGAGACATGATTTGTATCTTTTTAAACTGATATTGGACGGAATTTGAGCAGAAAAATTATTACTTGAGTTCAAACTAATAACAATTTAGAATTAGCACAAAAATCTGAACCTACTCGGGTACTTCTCATATTGTTTCTGCAACTTTATTTTTCAATCAAATAGTCATTCCTGGTCACTCGCATCCTGACCGTTGGATAGTTGATATTGGAAGTTGAAAACACAGTTATTTGTTACCAGATTAGTAAGTTTGAAAACATCATCCTACAATAAAATCTATCAAAGACCTTGACGCTTGAGAAACGAATGACTTAACTATCATTTACGTTGGTCAACATATAAATCATGAAATATCTGCTCATCGGTATCGAACCTTTTGGAATGTGTGTTGGTATGGGTGTGATGGGAATGAAAACAATAGCCACACTCACAACCACACCTCGGGTTTACGTGGATGAAAAGAGCTCAATTTTTGCTATCGAATCGTGATGTTAAAGTTCAAAGTTCAATGAGAAATGTCTTCAGGATTTTGCTTTCAAAATGTCCATCAGAAATCATCTGATTGGTGAATTGTCAGCCAATCGTATTTTTATGTAGTTTGGTAAAAAAAATATTATTCTCTTTCGAATGCTCAAAACTGCAGGTCTCTAACTATTTTCGTTCTCGAGTTATTCAAATTACAACCGAGTCCATTGAATGTTTGAATGGATAATAGTTTAATCTATTGTCTTCATTTTAATCGATTTTAATCAATTTCTAGTGTAACTGCGCAATCTCAAGTCTTAAACAACCTATACAGGAGTTCTAACTCTACTATAATTGCCGAAGATCAGCTTATTGGCAGTTGCATGACTTCTAAGCATGATAAATAAAAAAACTTATCAAAAAACGACAATTTTGCATTTGAATCTGGGAAAAAGCGGCTATCTTCGATATGAATAATTAAAATCGATTGGTAGGTGAGAATAGATTAAAATCGAATAGTAGGTAGGAGTATATTATAAACAGTTAACAGGTAAGAATGTGTTAAAATCGATGAAAAAGTGAGAATAAATGACAGTCGAATAATAGATACTCATGTATTAAAATGGATGATTCGATGAATAACAAATCAGGCTTGATTCCCATATACCAAAAATTTAAAAAGAAATTGATTGAAATCAGATTTTTCTCATCTTTTTTTTTAGATGAGCAGGTAACGGTAACGACTTGTTACGGGCAATATGTTTAGAAGCTTCACCAAAGGCTTTCAAGGTCAAGGATGAAAGCTAAAGAGCCATTTCGAACTCCAGCGACTAAAAGTAAAGTGGCACACTTTAACTTGGTTCAAATCAAAGATAAAGTAGACATGTTGGGAGAAACCATCAATTGAATTTCAGAAAATCTATTTCTCCTATAATCATAATCCAACTGTGGTCGCCTAGGGGTGGCACTTTAGTTTTACTTTAAAAGTTAAAGTTAAAGTAGCACTTTAAACTTTAAACTTAAAGTTAAAGTAAAATACTTTAAAACTTTAAACTTTAATTAAAGTGAAAAACGTTAAAACTTTAACTTTAAAAAAAAAGTTAAAGTTAAAGTGCTCGTGCCATAGGTAAGAAACGACCATGCCCAGTTCTTGGGTCCTCGTCTAGCTACCCTTGCGGGGGTAATTGGGTCCTCGTATGACTTTCATAGGAGGGTCGCTAAATGTGACGATTTTAGATAGAAGAAGAGTTAATGCTGATGGTACTACACTTTATTTAGCTTTCCCATATCATAAATCTCATTGTTTACATCCACAACACGCATTTATATACGCAACAAAGAAAGGGAGAGAAGGAAAAGATACAGCAAGAGAAAAGATAGACATAACACCAGAAAGATGAGAATAACAGGAAAGATAATTATGGAAGATGATATATGTATTCCTGTCAACAGAATAAGCAACGAGCTAATCTTTGTTATGAAAGGATGAAAGACAAGAGATACGTTGACGAGGAAAAGTCAGAGAAGATAAAACGTGATGTAAGAACGCTCTCACCCTAGAACGTCACACTTGAGTCTTCATATGGCTATCCTACGAGAGGTACTTGGGTCCTCATATGACTATCCTAGTGGGGATACTTGGGTTCTCAAGAGCTATACTATAGGGATACCCTTAGGCCCTCAAGTGCTATACTATAGGGGTATCCTTATGTCCTCAAGACCTCTACTATGGGGATAACCTTAGGCTCTCAGGGCCTATGCTATAGGGTAAGCTATAGGCCTTGAAGACCTAAGAGTAATCTCACAGTATAAGGCCTCAGTAGTGTCAAGCCTGAAAGTTGAATTCAATTATTGAAAATCTATTCCAACTATTCAATTATTCAATTATTCATTTTTCGTCCTCTCTCGCCGAACTCCTTTCTCCACACCGACACCTGGTCGCGTGATGTGTGTGTGTAAAGATATGTATGTCATCTCCCTCCGAACTCCTTTCTTCGCACCCACATCTGATAAACATGGAATAATTGAATAATTGAATAATTGAATAGCTGAACTTCAACTATTCAATAATTGAATAATTGAATAGTTGAAGTAAATTTTCAATAATTGAATTTAATTTTCAGGTTTGACATGTATAAAAAAAGCGCACATTTTTTGCGCGTTCATAACGCATTGCAAATTTTGAACGAATATCTGCATCCAAAAACTTTCACACGTTTTTCTTCGTTCTTTTAACCTGACTCTGTAGTATTGTTTTTAGACATAAAATCTTTCATTACTAATAAAAAAAAGAACTGTGCGTTAGCCGGGAGTCGAACCCGGGTCGGCTGCTTGGAAGGCAACCATGCTAACCGTTACACCACCAACGCTCAATATTCTAGAGTAATCTATTCTGGGTCGCTATTGTTTTCCTTTCCTATTCCGGACGAGAAAGAAGAGTAAGTTGTTAAGCCTTCTCTCTAGAATCGATGTTGTTCTATCATCTCTAAGAAGGCATAAAAACTAATCAAAATAGTTTGTGATCATTTATTCATTTTGATTATATTTGAACACTGAACTATGTGAATTATTTAGTCGACGACAAATGTCTTGCCCATCTTGAAATCAATGTTTTATATTATTTTTGACGTATGAGAATAGAATGCAACACATATATATATACAGAGTAGTTCGAGACATTTACGCAGCACATAGCAGTTTTATAAGTCTTTGCTGCTTCTTTGAGCAAAGTAAAAATATGTGAATACATCCATTATTGGATGACTTGTTCAGAGATGAGATGGATTGTATGATATGATACCGACATTTCGAACTGACGGATTTCTAGTGAATGAATTACAATTCGAAATTTCGTGCTCAGTATTCTTAGTAGTGTCCATTGACGAAGCATAGCTAAACCTCTTCCTTCTGAATGGTCAAAAGTTATAAACTCGAACTCACTTGACTCTAGCCATCTCATCTCTCAACAGGTCATCCATAAATGGATATATTCACATATTTTTACTTTGCTCAAAGGAGAAGCAAACACTTATAAAACTGCTATGTGCTGCGTAAATGTCTCGAACTCCTCTGTATATATGTGTGTGTGTTGCATTGTATTCTCATACGCCAAAAATAATATAAAAAATTGATTTCAAGACGGGCAAGACTTTTGTCGTCGACGAATTGTTCGAAGTCATCAAGTATTGGTTGATGAATGTGAAAATAATAGTTCGAATTCTATTGTTCAGTGAACAACAAATCAGGTAAATAGAGATGAAGTTGTCGAATAGGTGCAAGTTGAATTTTCATCCAAATACTCGATTTGCAGGAAATCATGAAATGCAATTATAATTAACGATTCGAGCTATAACTATT
This sequence comes from Rotaria sp. Silwood2, assembly GCA_905329745.1. Lineage (NCBI taxonomy): Eukaryota > Metazoa > Rotifera > Eurotatoria > Philodinida > Philodinidae > Rotaria > Rotaria sp. Silwood2. The sequence goes on from CAJNSZ010003653.1 coordinate 5,000, forward strand.
TGAACTCATTGTCATATTCTAATAAACTTAACTTTTCAAAAACTCCTCTCTGACTCATCAGTAATTGTAAGCGAGTAGTAATTACAGTAGATGGTGTTTATTGCAAGTGAAAAATAAAAGAGTAGTAGTTTTTCGTTACCTAAGCATGAGAGGAATTCGGATGATACTCAAAAAAATCGGACTAGTGCTTTAATTTAAGGTTCGTGTTACTATTCAGATTATGGATTTTGTGCTTCGCACATTTCCATTTGCATTCAATGTTCAGAGTAACCACATGGACTTGAAAGACGCAAACCTACTGTTTTCAAATATTGGAAAAGAAACACTGTAGAATTTGCATTGCAATGAATTGTATTTTCGTTACCGATTCTTGTTGTTGATTCAATCTCATCATTAGTAGTCATCTTCAAAACACCGTCTTTCATATGTCCCCATAAATAAAATCCAAGTGTCAGTGAAGTTTCTGAGCGTAGGTCTTATGCGATAGAATCATCTCTTTGGGTTCACATGTCAGAAAGTAAGAAGAAGAGTGTCACCAAGTGGATTTACTCATCATTGAATATCATCGCGCTGGCTTTTACAAAACTAGTCATCTGCTCGATGTTATTGAAGATTTAGATCTTATAGACTACACATGTTATTTGCTTGATAGAATAAGAATCATTCGAATCACTTGATTTTGATCGCGATTTTCCGATCAGAAAAAGTAAAGTAGCATTTTATGTTCACTGAGAAGCTGATGAGCGACTACAATACTTTATTGATCATTTAACTCCTGACATCTGTGATTCAATAATATTGTGATGTTGATACATGTTCGAAAGACACATTCGAAGTAACAGTGTTGTTTTCTTTTCTGTAGGGTGCGGAGCTGGGAGTGGAGAGAAGAGAATAGCCAGATCCAGGACCACATACACACCCTTCTTAATGTTCATAAGTTATCTAAACTTGAGCAAATCTCGAGTTGTTGCTTTCATTTTCATTTATCCATTTGTTTATCTGTCTCTGGAAGAATCTTACTGAATAATATGCTGAGATTAGCAATTCAAATTTGATGAATAGAACTTGTTTTTTCCTCTTGTATAATGTAAGATTTATTTAGTTCGAAGAATTTTTTGTACATTGTCAGAACTAGCACTTTTTTTTCTCCGTCCAGTTTATCAGGTTTCATAACAACATCGACTCGAATGGAACCAAAACGTAAGCAAAATTGCCCTCTATTCTCTATAAAGCGTTCATATGTTGACAGAATACTGTGTGTGGGTGGGGGTATGCGTGCAGGTGTAGGTGGGGTGCGGATGTGGTGGTGGGTGTGAGTCTTCTATTCACTTATTCGCATACACTCATGCACAGTCACAACCATCTCTCTCACCAACACTGACCGCCACACCCACACCCTCTATGTCATAAATAGAATTGATAATATTGATGGCGCAAGACTAACCTTGAGTCAAAGAATACGAATGTTTCTCATTTAGAAATAAACAGATATATAGAAATAAAGAACAAAGATAAGATAAGGTCTTAATGAAGTTCTTTCTTTGTTTCTTTTTGCTTGTATTGATATTGAAAAAAGCTAGGACAGATGGAAGAAGATGAGTCCATAAGACCATTTGCATTATTCTGTTTTTTTTCGAATTTGTCTATCTAGACAGCATCGATACTGTTATTTGGGTCAATTTTTCCCATTTACAATGAAACGTCCCTAGATCATTAAAAGCTTTGAAGGCCACATTTGCCCAGTAGTGCATATGTCAATGACCACTAACTGGAACAAGGGTGTGGATGTGGTCGAGGTTATGGGTGGGTGTGAATCTGGTTATTAAAGAATAGAAAATTCACACACCCACACCCTCTCTGTAGAAATAAAACACTATATAATGCCAGTAAAAAAGTTTCTTCGTTCAAATATAATTGGCTACACAAGTGATTCAGTAGTGAAGATGAATCAAACTGCATCTCCGTAAAGATATGAAAAGTATACGCTTCAAAAGTAGTCTGCCGTGAAGAAGAGAGTATGTTTTGCAGCTACTCCTTTTTCTTAGAGACAAACTATTTGTTGTACTTGTCCTTAGCTGTTAGAGGAAGGAAACATGATGATGATAATGTACATTCATACTGGAGTTATGAATAAATATTTAATTCTTTTCTTTCCAAAAACTTGATACTCATAACGGAGAGTATGTAAGGGATAGTGAGAGTAAAAACCAACGCTAGAATTAGAAAGATAAAAAGAAGAGCAATCTTGACTGCTTGAGTTCATCGAGATGTTCTTTATGCACCATCTTAGACTGTAAGACAAGAATGCCATTTTACATTCTTTCAAAAGTGAGTCAACCTCAACATAGCTACGAACATCCTGTCTTTTTCATTCCAAACAACTTTTAGCTATCATTATGGCCACCCTTTTTTTACTACGAACTTTCGGATTTTCTCATTCTAATCTCCAGTCAAAATTTTGCTGTTCAACGACTAACAATGGGTTGTCAGAATTCGTTACGAACTCCTGGACACATTTCATTCCGACCATCTTGCTTTTTTTATTATGTCCGGAGATTGTAACAGACTATGTCAACCGGAGGTCGTAACGAAAAACTGAGACGAAAAGTCATTTTTCCTTGATTTCTAACTATTGTCGAATAAAGTAGATGAAATTGCGTAATGACGATTGAGAAACAATAGTAAGGGCCATGAAACGTCGTGATGGTGTGAGACAATTAACAGAACAGCAGCCAACGATGAAAAAAGATCAGCGGATAAAAAGTATACATGCCGTTGGTTTGCTGTTGACCGATGCACAAGTTTTTTTTACGAGGTCACTCAACTTCATTTGAGTGAAGAAAAAATGTTCACAATTGATTTCACATTGTCACACCAATAGTACCAATCACTTATAGAACACGGGTGTACATAGAACGGTAGAAAAAGGTCACACGATCACAAACACGAAGAAAGGCGGATGCACACTGAATTTTGATTGGTGAACTAGTCAATGTCAGACATGGCAGAGTAGTAAAATACAATCTCTGACACGAACTCGACGAATCGATGCATTCGTTGGAACAACTTGGAGATGAAGGGTGTGGGTGTGAGTCTTCTATTCATTCATACGCATACACTCACGCATAGTCACAATCACCTCTCACACCAACATCGACCGCCACACCCATACAGCCACATCCACATCCACACCCAATGCTTTGTGCAACATAATCCTATGAAGAACCTTGAATGTTAAATAGGATTTTATTACACAATAACATGTGTTAGGTTATGTTCTGTCATACAACAGAACGTTCAAATAGACATAGGATTGAGAAATATAGATTTATTAAAACTTGTAGCCAATGAATTGATTGCTAAACTTTTTATTTAGTGGTTTTTTTGAATGAAAAGAAACTTTTGAAAGAAGTAATTTTTGATTCAACTAGTCTTGAATTTGATTTTTAACTCCGGCAGGAAGACCCGATGAACCAACTAATTTCAATGCCAGTATATCAAATAACCAAGCAGGAAGCATAGAAGCTGGGTAAAAGAAAAGTTTAGCATGTAAATCTGGCTGATATCGAATACCAGGTTTACTATTCATAACAGCATGTCGAAGTGCTCGTACCACTTTCATCGGATCTTCAGCATGATTAATAAATGGACTTTTTGTTACTGCTTTTTCAATTAAATCATCGAAAAAATCATTGCCCCATCTGTTGCAAATATCAGCTGATACTCCATTCCATAAATCTCGTATGATACGATCTTGTCCTTGAATAATTGGCGTTCGTAAACACCCTGGTTCGATAATACAAACACGTAAACCCCATGGAAACATTTCACGACGAAGGCAATCAGAAAACGATTCGAAAGCATGCTTTGAAGCACAATATGCTGACATGCCTGGTGGACTTATTAAACCCATCACTGAAGTAATATTAACGACTCGAGAGTCACTTTTAGCTATTAACAATGGTAAAAACTTTTTTGTCATTGCTACATGTCCGAAAAAATTCACATCCATTATTTTATGCATGTGTTCTAGTGTAATCCAATCGATGTAGCCACCGGTACCTATACCAGCATTATTAACAAGTGCATGAAGGACGTTTGTTTTTTCTTTAACTAATTCAAATACAGCATTAATATCTTCTTCTTTAGTAATATCAAGACGAAAGACAGTAGCTCTTGATGAAAGTTTATCTTTAAGAGAGTTTAGACTGGAAGGAATGAAGACACCGGCAAGAACATTAAAACCTTGTTTATCCAGATCAATAGCTAACCCATTGCCGAATCCAGTATCACAGCCACTAATAAGAACATATTTGCCGTTGGGATCAATGCTTGGTGTTGGAAAAAAATGTCGATATAAACGATAGAAAATGTATAGTATAGTAATAAAGCAAATACTAAAGCACATGATCATTTATTTGATAGCAATATTCAAAAGAAAACCTTTGTGTATTCTTTTTATCAACGACATGTGTAGTAATTATCAGAAAGCAAGAGAAAAGCATGTGACACCGCTTGAAAGCAAACATACCGGTAACAACAATATTTTATTTCGTCAAATTTTCAAAATAGTGCAAAGATCGAGTGAGTTCTGTTGTAAAAATGTAAAACACAGAACGTTTTCAAATGCGATTTACTTCTTACATTAGAAAAATATTTCCAGCCATCGAATGGATCAAGTCTATCTTTCTTCGGCCGAGATAATCTATATTCATTGAATTGCCGCGGGCATTTTTCTCCATTGTTTTTCTCATTGGAAAACATTTTAACAAAACGGTGTCGTTTATCGTTATCAAACGTGGCTGTATATTTTATGTTCTTCACGAACAGTCGAAAGTAAATCATATTTCACATAGTGGTGTAGCCAGGTACCTCTTTATGTGGTGGGCATTGCCCGACACAAAACCTATTTACAACAAACGAAAAAGAGTAGATTATGATTTTTTGCATACATAATATGATGCATAAAAATAGACCTCTCATATTCAAGAAAGGAAGGGTGTGGGTGTGCGCGTGCGTTTGTGTTTGAATGTGGGTGTAGGCAGATGTGTGTAGACAAACTCTAACATACACCCACACCCCAACGTAGAAGTAAAGTTTCATAACAATATATCTTATAATGTGGTTGAACTTAAATAAAGAAAAAGACAGTAAAATAATATCAATTTGTGAAATATATGAAAGATTATATTAAAAGTAATTTTCTTTTTTATCGCAGTTAAAATATTGTTGTAAAAGATATCCTTCATTTGTCATTCTGTTTTAAAAAATCATATTATATTTTTTATACAAGTCATTTTTGTTGCCGAATTTGTTATTTTGTAAAAAATCGATTTATATGTGATTTTTATTATGCATAGCTGTAAATAAATGCGGAAACTTCGGATTTAAATCCGAGAGTTATGTGTACTTCAAAAATTGAATCATACAAATCAATCATCCTAGACTGTCTGAATATCAAAATCATACTGTGAAATCTACCATTTAAAACGTTGATTTATATTGCGCGTTGCCAAACCAATAGGACATGGGACCGAACTAAGCTCAAGTTTGAACTCTGCACCTTGATTTAGGCTATGTTCACACTAGACGAAGTGATTTAACTTAAATCAGAATTGAGCAAGTTGATTGGTTAATTCAT
>CAJNSZ010003655.1:0-10638 GCA_905329745.1 Rotaria sp. Silwood2
ATAAAAGTGATAATTCGAGATCAGACAACCAAAAAAATAATATATATGAAATAAAGTACAAATTGAATTGATGTGTTTGCTCCAGAGATTAAAAACGAATGAAATATACAATTTTTAGTTAGGTTCAATGTATTGTGAAAGAATACCCTTTGAATAAAAGTTTTGTTTGATTGACTATTCTATATTTGTAACTAAAATATAATTGTTTTTTACAATAGATTTTTCCCAACAAATACGACGATATAAATACCAATCGTTTTATTCTTGATCGGGGAATGTCACAAGTTACTTTCTAATGATCAAATCTGAAAGTAGCTTATCTCTTGAAGTAGATCTACAAGATACATAAACTAACTTAGTAGGCGATAAGTGACAAAAACAAGTTTCATTTGAATAGAACCATAACTATTGATTGCAATGATAAAATAGACATCTTAAGAAACGATATCTTACATAAGTCAAGACTCATCTAGTGCATAATATGCGAAGCTGTTTTATATATCAATATTTAAGGAAAACAAGTTTTTAGATCATGATCAATCCTTTTTACTATTTATGTGTCATGTTTTACTTGAGATTTAGTTTCGATTATTTTCGATATCATAGGGTCACTTTTCTTTTTTTCGTGAACTTATTCGATTGAGATTTTAGTTATACATGTGGCTCATTATCTATAATCAGTTGTAACTATCATCAACTGTCATATACAAAGTTCTTTGTTTGAAATTCATTTTAACTAATTCAAATTTTGAGAAAAACGACATTAACAAAATTTGTATTTTTTTGTCAGAATCACTTTTAACAAAGGGTATGAGTGTGGATATCATTGAGAATAACACCAACACCCACACCCCACCCTAATCAAGATTAAATGAGAAACAGTCGATTAATTTAAAGAGTTTTAAATTAATAAAGATTGATTAAATTGTATCTGTATACGTATAATTAAAATATCACTGAGTTACACGAGGTACATGTTCATTGCTCAATATCAATGATTCAGGTCGAAGAGAATAATTTGGACGAGAGAATAAGCTTATGAAATATCTATATTCATCACAGGTTATTTGATCAAGTTTAATCTTTGTATAATAATTAACAATGAGACGATGAAGATGCATGTTAGACATTTCTGGTGTATAAAATGAATATAAAACATAAGCGGGTGACATATAACGGCATATACGAAGTAAAATTGTATCTGATAAATCAAATAAACAAGTTATATTACAATCCAAAGGCTCTATTGATAATCGAGCAAATGAATCTAATTCTAATAAGAAAAAAAAACAATTATTGCTTGAAATTGAAGAACTTCATTTTGAGAGTGTGTGGGGTGGAAGTGAGTGTGGGTTCTTTCTGGAATCATATTCATCCACCCAAACCCAGACCCACACCCTCCACCATTTCTGTTTTTTCTTTTGTTCATTGCGTTTCGTACATATTCATTCATTGCTTAATAGAATAAGTCATGACTGAATAAACCATTTCATCTTGTAATTATCCTCAGTATTGCACAATCTACGAGACAATGGTGAGCTTTTTCTAATTCATAAAAATATGTTGTTCTTTCAGAAAAGGATCAGCGAGTTCGTAGAATGAGCGCTACTTCGTAATATTGTTAGGTTTTTTTGCTCTTTCTTTACAAAGCCTCCAATTGTTACTGTTGTCTCACCTTTCCTATGTTTTTCTTTCTTTTTTTTTACAAATTTGTATAATTATATGTGTCTTGATATATGTGTACATGACTTTTATTTGGAAAAAAAAATGATTAGTACCAACTAGCTTAAACTACAATGTTATATGTGTATCTTAAATATGAAAAATAAAAACAGAAATCAATAAAAATTCTAAACACGATTAAAAGAGATAGAGGCTAATAGTTGGATAAAAAGTATGTGTTAATGCAGCGTGACTGCAATAGCACTCAAATCCACAATCACAGTCACACCCTCCGTTTTCCCGATCTTGTCTTAACGAGTTCCACTTCAAGAATCGCATCCAGCATATATAATATAATTGACTGTTTGGTAAGGTGGCATGATGTTAATTGACGCTCCGTTACCCACTGAAGCTGTATCACCAGAAACACTATGCGAATGATCGCCGGCTGAGTTGATTGTTATTCCTGTTTTGCCTGCAATAATATTGTGGTTGTGAGTGCCCGCAGGTGCTGAATTCAATTTTCCACCTTGGCCGGAATTTCCCGTAGACCCCGGTGCCGAACCTGTAAATCCTCCATGGTCATGACCAGGATCAGTAACATTATGAATATGTGAACCGGAACTTTCGATAGTTATTGTCCCGGTCCCATGTTTATGTGATGGAAGTTGATTTTCTGTCAATGTAATCGTGCTACTACCACCTGTAGCAAAGTTCGATCCAGGCATAAGGCTCTGGCCCAAAAGAAACTTCGCTGTCAAATCTGGTAATTTGAAATTAGTAGAGCTTATATCTGAGCCAAAGGAATTCTGAATAACGTCAAACAGGGCGCTATACTGCGCACGCGGTATTTCTGACCCATCGCACCATAACCATCTGCTTGGAGGTGTTTTACCGGCGAACGCAACGATAGTTCCAACGGGAACACCGAAGAACGAAGGTAAAACACAATCGGCTTGAACTTCGACAAGCTCAAATGCCAAAATAAGCGGCAGGAATGCTTTTAGGAACATCTAGAATAAGAATTTGTTAGACTTGTTCGTAAAAATGAATCAAATGCATGCAAACAAGCACGGCTAGCAGCTTGCTTTTCTGCTTCTTCTATGCTACAAGAAAAAAATAGAGATGAATTTGTAAAAATTTCTTTAACAGACGAAGTTAGTGTAATAAAAAAAATCTCGATTTTGAAATGAAATAGAGATAATCATGTGATACATCATCAGCGAAACAACATAAGTATTAATGTGACCAAAAAACGGGTTCCAAAAAACATACTATACTGCAGGAGATTTCACCAACTAAATAGTGTGCATCATACAATGGTCATTTAGCTATGAAGAGACCACATACTTCAGTTTTGATTTAGAGATTAGGCTTGGGTTATGACAACACTCATGGATACTCATAACACATATCAACCTAAAACGAATCGATTAACACATATTCAAGCATTAAACAACACCGAACAAACGTTCATGTGTGATCATTATTCAGAACAGCATTTCCAAGATGTCCAAAGAAAATTAAATCCAAGGATTCATTTGACAATACCACAAAAAAAGCATTCAGCCTAATCATTTCCATGCAGATAATTATGCTCTATAATAACTAGTTCAATGTTCTCAATAATCATCTGCACAAACAGCGTAAAAACTTACCTTTCACGAACCATACCAACTAACGCATCGTCTTCACTATTTATACGTTGCGCGACTACATCGTTAAGACGCAATACTATTTAGATTTCAAACCAATGAGAGTCATATTTTGAGAGTAAAGTCTACATACCACCTCATTTAGCCAATAACTTTCCATTGCTTAATCGCGCCATCATTCCTCGAAGTGATTCATAAAAAAAAACCCTCTCCATGAGAACAGACGATGCAAGGAGGGAAACATACACTAGATTATCAATAAGTAGGGGACCTTCGTCTCTCACTCATTGGGTCTGATTACCATCAGAACAGTACACGAAAAATACGAGCGATGATTTGCACTCTCATCACAAAAAATCGATGTACCTCAAGTTTCTAACTCAGTACATGCACACAACACAGAATAACTATACAAAAGAAGTCTTTTCTCTACCGCGTCTACCTTAGAAGTTCTAAGACCACACTTCCAAATATTTTCTATTTTCAATTCCCAAACAACTGTGTCTATCTTAAACCTCCACAAAAAACCACCAAAAATTTTACGTCCGTTGAATGAGTTCAGTTATCTCATTTAAACCAAAATAAATATCGATGCTCAGATTATTGATCAGTCCCATCTATTGCTTCATACATAAAACTCATCCGAGAAATATAATTAGGTTTTTGCAATATATCATAAGCTAACTGTTAAATAAACATTTTCTCCACATCAACACTTGATTCAATTCTTCAATTACCCTTTCATACATTGAGATAGGCGCCAACCAGAAGCTTCTTAACATAAAACAGTAATTTATCATGTTTTGATTAAATATGTTTCTTTATATGATCAAATATGGTTCACATGTTTTTAATTACTTGATTCAATCATAAGTCGCAATCTGTGTTATCTCTGGATATGTAATAACTATGATAAAGAAAAAAAAACCTATTGGATAGAAATCATTGATATTGATATTCGAACATAATAATCGATTTATCATCAACATAGAAAGTTCAGTTTTGCGTCTTTCTCGGGAGTAAACTTCAGCACAAAAAGCAAGCAAAAATAAAGCATTGGCTTTATATGGGAACTGTAATAGTTTATATGTTTTACAATGTGTTTCTCGTATTACAACATACAAAATAAATTCGTATTGTTGGAGAGAAGATGGAAAACCAAACTGGATATAGTTTGCATATTGCTAAAAATCCTTCTGCTCTCGCGGTACATTCTCTCCCGAAAACATTTCAATTGTCCCCAACTTTTAGTACCAATAAATTATAGATTGAACATGTACGATGGCAATCTTTTTCTTTCATGGAAAAATTAAACGATTTGATAATAATTGATGGTGCGATTTTACTCTGCACTACAAAAATTATAAACAGATCCGCATCAGTGCTTTTCAAAGAAACGACTAAACTTCAGTTTGAAGTCAATATTTCTCCGATATCGATGGTGATTTAAACTTTTTAATCGAGTTTTGTGATGCTCACCTAATGTATTCACAAGAAGCTTTTTGATATAAAAAAGTATTTTGTTATATTTTGACAGAATCTTTTTTTTTTCTCATCAAACATGGTTGACTGGTTTTTATTTACTTGATTCAATCATAAGTCACAATCTGTGTTATCTTTGGATATGTAATAACTATGGTAAAGAAAAAAAAAAGGTATTGGATAGAATTAATTGATATTGATATTCGAACTTAATAATCGATTTATCATCAATGTACAAAGTTCAGTTTTCCATCATTCTCAATGATAAACTTCAGAGCAGAAAGCAAGGAAAAAAGAAGAAACATTTATTTGACATGTCAATTGTAACAATTGATATGTTTTACAATGCATTTCTCATGATTCAGCCAACAAAATAAACCCATAGTCTTAGATAGAAAAGAGAAAGTCGAACTAGCTACAGTTCGCATATTCTTTAAAATGCTGCTGTTCTCTTTCTGAAATGTCTTTCAAAAACCATCTAATTGTTCACAACTTCTAGTAAGAAGAAATTATAGATTGATGTCGAACGATGATACAGCTTGGTCTGTTTGGACAAAAGATGAAATTATTTGATCATAATTAATGGTGCAATTTTACTCTACTTTAGAAAATTGCTAAGGACAACGAAATTAGTTTTTTCAAAGAAAACATTAAGTTTCAATTTGAAGTGAATATTTGTTCGATGTCAACGGTTATTTCAATTATGAAATTGAATTTCGTGATATTAACCTAATGTGTTGACGAAAAGCTTCTTAATATAAAATAATTTGTTATAATTATTGGTAGAATATTGTTTTCTGCTGTCATGAAGGAGTAGTGGTTAGTTTTTTTTGTTTACTTGAATCGATCATGGATCCTATTCTGTGTTTGGGTTTGATATCTAATGACATTGGAAAATGAAAACACATATAATGGATGGAACATAATTTGTGAAACAGATAATGTTTCGAATAGTAGTTGGTTACTTAACATTTAAGTATCGGATCATTTTCATTCATGGCACTGTTTTATGTAGCCAACTATGAAAATCTGGCGCTATTTGACTAGCATTATAGCTATGTAAACATGATTGTAGTTTGCTAAACATGATCATAGACGTTTATAAGATTGAAGAGCTGCCTAATCGGTTTTAGACATCTACTATGTTTGTCTTGTAAAAGATTTGGTAGGTGTATTAGAAAATGTACACAGTCATTATATGTTTTAAATAGTTTTTCTTGTTCGTCATTCTGGTTGTAATTAATTATTAATTGATCAATTTTCAATAGATTTTATCGCTTCATACATTGAATATTCGACATTTAAGAGTTTTTTCGATTCATGATAAACAAAAGCATACGTCCTGCATAAAAACTGGGCTATTAAGTTCAAGATTAATCGTTGGCGATGAAGAATGCATTACTGTTAAAGTACATATCGAAATTTCGTATTGTAACAGATTTTATTCCTATATGTGGTAGTGCGTTTTACAAATAAATCATATTATCAATAATAATAAAGTAAATGTAGAAATCTAGAATGATAAATTTTACTTTTTATTTTATTTTGTGAAATTTTTCGATCTTATACGATCATTATCAACCAGTTTAATAGAACTATAGATGTAATTCTTTCACAAACAATTATTACATATTAAGTAGAATTAGAAACATGAGTGTTTATAAGTAAATATATAGGCAGTCGGAATAAACTCATTTATGTCTGATAATAGCTCAATAGATGATACTTTGTTATTAGTTACATTGTTATGTTACTTATTTTAAACATATCATTGATTTCACTTATGCTTTTAATTTTCATTATGATATTATTAATTTTTATAATGTCATCACATTGACTTATTATTACACTAAACAAATTTATTATTACATTGAATGTATATTGATGATAATTTTAATTCAATAATAAGAGTTTAGAAGTTTATGTTTATGATGTTATTAATTATGATGTTCATCTTTCTTGTTTCACAATTTGTTTTCGATATTTATGTTTTTGTAACATCTAAAGTTCTGTTAAACTGGTTGATAATGATCGTACAAGATCGAAAAGTTTCACAAAATAAAATAAAAATAAAATTTATCATTATAGATTCCTACGTTTACTTTATTAACTAGATATTGAATTAAATCTCATGTAGTATTGGTTTTATAAATAATAATAATAAAAATAGCTTAATTAATTTAATAGAAAATTTAAGTAAGATAACAATAATAGTATTATATTGAAAATAATAAAAGAAGTTAATAAATAAATGTGATTAATATAGTGAAATAAAGTTAAATTGAAATTAAAAAAGCTATTTGTTAATATTTCGGTGCAGATTTTCCCTTCTTAAGAACTTGTTGTTACACACACTATTAGTATTCAAAATTTTATGTCGATATATCCTTTTCTTTATCCCTTTTGTTCTTCTTTTTGACTGTGTTACAGATAGGACAGGGCGACGGTACTATAGGGAGACGATGCTATGATGATTCCTCATCCATTCCACTGCCACCATATTGCCGTACTTGCCGCTGTATTCTATATTTTTGTTGGGATATTTATTTTTTGAATTTTCGTTTTCTTGTGCTCTTGTTTTCCTCATGTTGTAATACAGAATACTAGCTTTTATCTAATTGATTGTATTTCTTAATGTAATTGTTAATTACAGAATAAATAGACAGTTTAATTTTGGGGGTGAGTGAGTGGGTGTGGATGTCGGTGTCGGTGTCGGTGTCGGTGTCAGTGTAGGTCTTCTCTTCACCCACACCCTCTAGACATATGTTATATTGTCCTCGGTGTGCCGCGATCCGAAGAGTGCCAATATTCCATGTCTATCTGATTACATATGTCCATATATAATGGTTGATGTAGTCTTGTCTGCAAATTTATGACCACTTTTTTCAGGGTGAGTGTAAGGGCATGAAACTTTTTGTTTATCGTATTGGTAGACTGAGCTCGTTATACGTCAGTTCCACTCATTCCTTGAGGACATGATACAAGATACTTTACATGTAGAACTAGTTACCTTGTTGTAATTGAAATGGAAAAGACATCAAATATTGAAGCTTTATGTTCAGTTTAAAGTACGGTTTTCAAATCGAGTTGCAATAGTTTCGTTCATTTTTTATTCTTTTCTGACAGTAGATCGTTGCTGAAATATCTGCATTGAATCTATTATCAATCATCCTGACTAATAATCATGGTGTTGTGTTTCAGACATTTGGTCACCATAGTCATCATTTCTTTAATCAGTATTTTGAATAGAATATATCTATAGCCATCCTTTTACACTTCAGTCGAAGTTTGCCAAATCTCTCACTACTTGTTCAAATCCGTTCTATATCACTTGCAACTGTTTAAACTAATCAATATTCAATGATCTCAAACAATTTTAACAAATTCATTTATATATAGTTATTTTTTAAATTTTCATATATAAGAAATAATGTTCTTAACTATTTCTCGAACATCAAAATCATGCAATCAGTTTAATTATTCTGACATAATTTTCATTCCATTGTTTTGATTATTTCACAAAACTAAAATCGTTACATTAGTTTCATTATTTGTGAATTCCTTTCGTTGAATGGTTTTGATTATGTCAAAAAATTAAAATCATTGAAGTAGTTTCTTTGTTTTGACATCATTTGCGTTACATAATATTAATTACTTTGCAAAACGAAAATCATTGGATTAGTTTTATAACATTGCCATACTTTTCTGTATGTAATCTTCATTATTCTGAGAAAATCAAGTTAACTCTTACTTTTCCATGATTTTTGCATCATTTCCTTGTGAGTGTGGGTATCAAGGTTTCCCTTGATCAACCTTTATACACACAATCTACACTTCTTCTGGTTTATTTTGTACAACATAACATTTTTTGATATTATTGAAGAAAAAAAAGTACATTAATAAGTTAAAATGTGTCATTTCTGTGCTCAAAATGTGATTTTTTTTTCTACATTTTTTGTTAGTATGGATGATAACTCTAAATATTACCACCAATATAAGCTATTAAATACATAGAAAATAGATCGATCTGAGACTAATAATTTGCATTTTCTGTTCTTTGAATTCTACAGAAATAGAAAACTATTATTTCGATAGGAGTGACAATATTTCATCATTGCATACAAGTATTTGACAATTTATAACATATATAAGAAAGGCAAACAGAAAAACAAGTAATTATTTAACTTTGACAATTATCTTTGAACATCCATCTGTTGTAAATGGCAAACAGGAGATTAAAGCTAAATATAAAATATTGATATATCAACATCTATTCGACTAAATAGGAAAGCGTCTTTGAATCATTAAAAAATAAGATTCAACTTTTTTGTAATAAATTTTGCCGTATATATCTAGAAACGTAAATTTTTTTAAGTTTTTGACCAGTTCACAAAGATCTTGTTCAAAAACAACTACATGTCGTTCTAAAAAACAATTATATCATTTATTTAATGTTTCGTATAAAATCATTGTATTTCTACGTACCAATCGATTTGGACGTTTTTTCGAGACTTTAGCCATCAAAAAAGAACAAGTCCATAACTGCCTTTCTTCTCTTCATAATCCGGTCGAACTTGAATAGAAAAAACACACAGTGAGACAATATGAGGTCATAAAAAACAACGAAAAATTCAATAAAAGAATAGTTCCTTTTGTCTTTATTGAATAGCATACATCATTTTAAGAGATTCCTTGTTTTTACTGATGTTTCTTTTTCAAGAATGAATCGTTTAATTTTCTTTTCAAATGAACATATTTTATCAGAGTTATTACTTTAGAAATGAGTCAAATCAATGTGAATTTGCTTATATCTAGTTTGACAAAATTATCTATTGAGAGAAGGTCCAAATTAACACATGTTTTTTCAGTCGAAACAATCCTCATCATATAGCTCCTGCAAATCTATGAATATCTCGATAAAGAATTTGATTTATTGTGTTATTCTTACAGAAATAATGCGTTTATTGTTGTTAAAAAATTCGACATTGTAGATGTGAACGAACGAGAAATTATTTCGTGAGCAAATTCTGGGCGAAATACAAGCACTAAGATTGCACAGAGTAAATAAAGTATTTTTTGCGAGCGGCAAGCACCAACAAATGTTTTCGGATTGGCTAATCACGATCGACCAGTTGACAAGTTAATAATAATTGATTCAAAACAATTGATGTAAAAATTTGTTTCTTGTCAAAGCATTTGTTCTATTTATTGCCTTTTTGAAAATACTTAAAATGAATTCTTGCACATTGGTAGTAGTTTCTATTGCCACATTCATGTGGCAATAGAAACTCTGCTATACTGATAATAGCAATAGTATTCACTACTGTTCGTTAAATATGGGATCAACTTTTAAGAAATTAGATGCGAGACAATGAGACTTTCATTTCGAATGACAAATTGTGTTCTAACTCTTATAGTGATCGAAAGCATGACAATTCCTAACTTTTATATGCGGTGCAGTTATCTAGATAAGCTCGACCGGTAGGAAAAGAACAAAAAAAGGGCGTTCATTCGATTGGTTTAATCCATGGAACCATTTTTCGACCTTGAACGTGTCCATGAGTATCTATAACTTATGCCGCTTGACGCATTGAAACGTGTCCAAAATGAAACAATTTCAGGCATGTGGACGCGTTGAAAAACCAAAACGCCTTCAAACTCGTTTACGTCGAAGACAGTCTAAGAAGCGTTTTCGAACTTTGTTACGTTTTAATACGCTATGATATGAGTAGGGGTGGCACTTTATCTTTACTTTATCGAGTAAAGTAAAGTAGAGTTACTTTACTTTACTCAGTAAAGTAAAGTTGGATTACTTTGCTGGAGCTGTAAAGTAAAGTGA
>CAJNSZ010003656.1:0-10636 GCA_905329745.1 Rotaria sp. Silwood2
ATGCGATCCAAATGCAACTTGTTCACATAATGGTGCTAACAATGGAGTCATATGCACATGCAATACTGGCTTCGTCGATGTTGACTCTGGACCAGCAGTTCGATGCCAAGGTTCGCATATATTTTCAATATTCCATTTCAATTACACCTACTCTGCTGACGATTTTAGATAGCTGTACTGTTCTTAATGGTGGATGCGATCCAAATGCAACTTGTTCACATAATGGTGCTAACAATGGAGTCATATGCACATGCAATACTGGCTTCGTCGATGTTGACTCTGGACCAGCAGTTCGATGTGAAGGTTCGCATGTATTTTCAATATTCCATTTCAATTACACCTACTCTGCTGACGATTTTAGATAGTTGCTTAGTAAACAATGGTGGATGTGATTCAAATGCAACTTGTTCACACAGTACTATTGACAATGCAGTTATATGCACATGCAAACCTGGCTTCACGAGCTCTGGCTCCGGATCCGTCCTAATTTGCATACGTACGTGCGCGTGAAAGTACTCTCATTGGTGAAAATTCGGTATCTCTAGAGTAGATTTCTGAGATACAGGATAGTGATGATGAAATCATTGAATGAGGAGGATAAGCTAGTTAACGTTTTGTCGGAGGAGGGAATTGTTGGCTTTAATTTTTAGTGATGGAAGTAGTATTGAGTCAAGGAATTTTTTGCCTGCTGGGATGTTAATGAAGGACTCAGTGAAGGTATTGTTTTTTAGTTTTCCTATAGTTCGATAAAGGCGAAGATGTCCGGAGAACCGTAAAACTCAATGGATGCGATTTGCGAAGAAATGGTAAATATGCGGAGATGATGTGGAAGAAAAGAGTAGCGGGAAATTCAGTATCGTTCCAGGGTTTTTAGAGAAAGGTCGCGGCAAACTCTCAGTACCTCTTAATTAACAATGAAGTGCCTATTTATAGTTTTTAGTGTATTAGTAAGTTTGTTCAATGATATTATGAACTGAAGTAGTAAAATGTGGAATCCTTCAATTCGAAAGTCCAGGATACCGCTAGATTCTTAGAATTACCTCGAATTTCATAGAATTCCTCAGGGTTTTCTGTAAGCTCTGAAGAACTTATACAAGGATGTCATTCTTTTGACAAGAGTTTTCCATGTTGGTACCTCTTTCTCGGTTTCGCATTCGTTCGTCACCATCGGTGTATGTACATTTCGATTGCTTATGAATTCTATTGTGTTGAGTTGCTGTTGTTAGGATGATCTCATGTATGCTACAGGAGCAGCAACCAAACCGATTTCTTCGTTTTTCTATCGATAAATTGAGATCGATTTATTCTAGTATAGTTCTAAGAATATACTAGTATCAATGATTTCCTTTTATTAGTGACTAAATTTCAATATGGTTCGATATTAGTACTGCGAGACAACCTCGAATTTCGAAAAATCCTCTTTGTTCCGCCCCGCGGAACAATTGCTGTTGTCCCGAAAAAATTTGGGACAGAACATTCAGAATCGAGATAATATAGGAAAAAATTGGTGTCTCAGATGTTTTAATCCTATTTTCCAGGACATCTTGAAAAGGTTTTGGAACGAAACATTCAGGACAGGACCATGAAAAGCTGTTGTCCCGCAGGAGACTAGTTTTTATGTACATGAAGTTGCATTCTAGTAGGAGTGGCGTTATTGACAATGCTCCTTTTACTATTGAAACTTTTCAAAAACTTTTTATATTTAAGGATTCTTTCTGTTGTTTGGACACTTATGTGCTATATTCTGTTGTGTTGTGTATTTATTAATCATAAACTAAAATACATATTAAAAGAAATATATTTTCCTAGTCGTGATTGAAAACATAAGCTTCTGAATTAGGAAGCTAAGAAAAATATAATTAAAAATGGCCCATTAGGTTTTTGAAATATGGTAAAAAATTTTCTCCGATAGCAATAAATCGAAGGACTTAAGACTTCAAGATTTCCTAGGATTCTTTCAAATTCTCATGAATTTCTCCAAATTTCGTCGGATTCCCACGGATTCCATCGGATTCCATGATTCCAGAATTCAGCTCTTTACCTCTTGTATGAAATTCATTTACAGTGGATTCTTAGTATATTTTACAGAGAATGAAAATCATTGGAACAGCTCAGTTTTTATGTGCAGAAGTTCAGTGTACCGACGAATTACCTGACCTGGCTCGATTGTGCTGTATTATTTTATATAACTACATGTTTCCATATCTTAGATTATGACTGAGTTTATTACTTGAAATTAAGTTTTAGGTGAGCAAAAATTATTTGAAAAAAAGTTTGGAAAATAAGAGATCATATAAACTATGGTTTTTTATTAATCGAATTCCACAATGTTTTCGTTAATTTCAACTAGAATAAAAATGTCTATTTTTTTTCTACACAGACTAAATATATGGTGAGGTTTTACGAAACAGTCTGCCTCTTACTAAAAATAGTTCTTGGATGAAAAAAAATTGATTCAATAGCTAAACTGAAATGAATATCCTAATTTAATAATTTTTGAATGTCCGGCAGGATATATGTGCAAAAATAATGAATGTTTCTGTTCTAAATATCAAAGCTGTGTCGGTATAAATTGTTGAAGGGTCGAAAAAAGGTTTTCTTAGGATTTCGCCAGATGCTCTCTGCAAATTTATGTTAAGGTCCAATCATGATCAGGATAAAATCCAGATAGATTTCTGAATTCTATCAGACTTCTAACATAACATGATAAACTCCTAAAAAATCTTTGTATTTGTTACTATTGAAATTTTGCTCAACTGTAGTATTGAAATTCGGGTTGTAATCTACGCACAATTATGCAAAACTTGAACAGTTTCTGAACAAAAACAAGCTAAGATCTTGGTGAAACGGTTGCATCAGTTTTTGTGAAAATCGTGAATGGAATCAGTTATGAATAGTAATAGAATCCTGAAAACGAACCTCTGAATAGAATATAAGCAGAAATCTACTAAGATCGAAAGTAGATCTTGAGGGTGCCGGGTTCAAGCATCGGTGTGCATCTCCTATTATCTCACACTCACTCACTCACTTCCACAGTCATATCCTTCGATGACTTTTTTCTTTCATGAATAATTTGAAAATCATACCTTCACGTTCTATCCGGCACTCACTATTCTTCCGAATCGTAAAGAAAGAAAATACGTAAGAATGAATGTGTTCAACAAGAGAAGCACATTTATGAAAAGGATATGTTTTGATACATTGTCTCTTGAATAAATTTCGTCGATCAAATGCATTTTGTGGTTTTCTAAGAAGATAGTTGGGCTAGAGGAAAAATGCGTTTGCGTTAAAACAGATTCGGTCAGGGATCTTAGAAAAAGACAAGAAAATTCAATAAAAAAACTAAAGCAAAGAATGTCCTTTCTTCGCTTACTCGAAAGTTTATGTACAGGTATCTGTAAGCTAGGAACAACGGAGGTTAGGCTATATATTCATTATTTACCAGTGAGGTCTACTCAGTAGAATAAATCATCGTTATTTTGAGCTAATATATCAATACATTCAAATTGTATATTTAATAGCATCAAATTCAATTGAAACATTGTCATCTTCAATGTTTACTTTCCCTATGGATTAATATCAAATGATCACTTCAATTTATTTTGAATATTCGAACAGAATTTTTGTCATGACTGTGCATGCATTATGCCATCATTATTGTAGACAGCAACTGTTATATTCTCATTAAAGACATTGATGTAGGTAAATCGATGTTTGATTAAAAAAATCCAAATATCTTCAGATCATCTCTCAAAATATACTATATTTTCATTTTAAGGTACATCAATAGATATCTGAACGAATGATTCCTTCATTTCATTCATATTCTTTACTTTTTCTTAGTGCACTTTCAGTTATATCATATTCCTGTAACGTAGTCAATAT
The DNA here is from genome assembly GCA_905329745.1 of Rotaria sp. Silwood2. NCBI lineage: Eukaryota > Metazoa > Rotifera > Eurotatoria > Philodinida > Philodinidae > Rotaria > Rotaria sp. Silwood2. The sequence goes on from CAJNSZ010003656.1 coordinate 3,886, forward strand.
TTGAACAGAGTGATTGTAGTGACGATTTAGTTGGCATCTTTTCAGCGAACGTGTTTCTTATCCAAATTCATTCTTAGAGACAAGCTGGATATTCGAACAGGATCTTTCTGTTTGGTTCGGTTCATTTGTTCACAGATCTTTGCTGATGCTATTGAGTGACACACATTGGTTCATATTAAACGATATATTTCAATGGAGCTCTGATTATAACAATTCATTTGTCAAGAGATGTTATATGGTGTGATTGAGTGATATGCATTGCTTCATATTAAGTGATATATTTTAATGGAATCCTGATTATAATAATTCCTTTGTCAAGAGACTCTTGTTGATGTAATTGAGGGACACATATTACTTCGAATTGAACGATAGAATTGAATACAGTTCTAATTATAGCAATTCATTTATCAAGACATCTTTGTTGATGTGATCAAGTGACATAATTCATCTCGGACAAAGCGATATTACTTGAATGAAATCCTGGTTGTAAAACTTCATTTCTCAAGAAATTTCTGCTGATGTTATTGAGTGGCATGCATAGCTTCAAACTGACCGAGATACTTGAATACAAACCTAATTGTAACGATTTATTTGTCAAGAGATCTCTGCTGATGTGATTGAGTAACATGCATCATTTCGAACTAAGCGAAATACTTGAATACAGTCCTAATTATAACAATTCATTTATCAAGAGATGTTGACCAATGTGATTGACTGACATGTATCGCTTTGAACTGAGCGAAACACTTGAACGCAATCGTAGTTATAGCGATTCATTTATTAGGAGACCTTGGCTGATATGATTGAGTGATACACACTGCTTCAAACTGAGCAAAATACTTGAATACAATCCTCATTATAACGATTCATTTATTAAGACATCCTTTCTGATGTGATTGAGTGATACGGATCGCTTTGAACTGAGCGAAATACTTGAATTCAATCCTAATTATATCGATTAACTTATCAAGAGGTCCTGACTGATGTGATTGATTGAGACAAATTGCTTCCTATTGATCAATATACTTGAATACATTCCAATTATAGCGATTTATTTATCAAGAGATCTTTGCTGATGTGATCTCATGACACAATTTTATTCAAACAGAGTGATATACTTAAATGAAATCTTGTTTATAACAATTCATTTCTCAATAAGTCCTAGCTAGCATGTTCGAGTGAAACAATTTGTTATGAATAGAGCGATATACTTGAAAGCAATCCTACTTAGAATTATCCATTTACTGTGTCAACTTCAATCATTCAACTTTGTGCAAACTTTTTCTGCAGTAAAAGCCATATTGGCACAACTTCTTTGTTAGAGGTAATTATTTAACACGTACATCGTCATATATTGGTCTACTAACGTACTTCATCTCGAAGTAAATGATATACTCGCATGAAATGCTACTTATAACGATTCATTTGTGAATAAACGTTTGCTAATGTGATTGAGTAATACAATTCGCTTCAAACTAAGCGATATACATGACTAGAACTTTTTTGAACACGATTCATTTGGCAATGGATCTTGGTTGCAATGATAGAGTCATACGCTTCACTTCGAAGTGAGCGATATATTGGAACAGAATTATTTTCATAATAATACATTTGCAATGTAATTTTCACCATTGTGTCTAATGTTCAATACCTTACTTAACAGTGGCATATCTGGACAAAATCATTGTTCATCCTAATCATGAGACTAGTTTCCCAATAATTTAAGCTGAGTGCGAATTTTGTTTTTTTCTGATCATATACTTGAATGCAATCATAATTATACCGATTCATCTATCAATACATCTTTGCTGATGCGATCGAGCGACGCACTTCACTTCGAACGAAGCATATACTTCAATAGAACCCTGGTTATAACGATTTGTTTATTAATAGTCGTTTGCTGATATGATCGAGTGACACCCTTTGCTTCGAATTCAGTGATATCCTTGAATGAAATCTTATTTATAACAATTCATGTATCAAGAGATCTTTGCTGATGTGATGGAGTGACACCGATCACTTCAAACTGAGCAATATATTCAACTTGAACTATGGTTATAACAAGTCATTTGCCAAGAGATCTTCGTTGATATGATCAAGTGGTGCAAATCACTTCGAATTGAACGATATACTTGAATTGAACTCTCGTTATAACAATTCATTTGTTACGAAACCATTCGTGGTGTGATAGAGTGACACACTACACTTTAAAGTAAGCAATATACTCTTATGGAAGGCTACTTATAACGATTCAATTGTCAATACATCTTTGCTGATGTCATTGAGTGACACATATGGCTTCGAATTGAAAAATATATTTAAATGGAATCTTGGTTGTAACAATTCATTTGTTAAGAGGTCTTTGCTGATGTGATTGAGTAACATGTATCGCTTCAAACCGAGCGAAATACTTGAATTCAATTCTAATTATAACGATTCATTTATCAAAAGACCTTGGTTGATATAATTGAATGATTACACATTGCTTCAAACAGAGCAATATGCTTGAACACAATCCTGATAATAGCGATCTATTTATCAACAGATGTTTGCTAATATGATCAAGTGACACCATTCACTACTAAATGAGCAATGTATTTGAATGGAATCGTACTCAAAAAGACTCATGTGTCAAGTGATCACTGTTGATAAGATGAGTTGATATCGATTGCTTTAAAGTAAGTGTTGTACTTGAAAAGAACAGTTGTTGATTTTAATTGCTAACCTCATCGTATCACATCATCTTACCTAATTTCAGCTACCAATTTGAAGTGAATAAGAAAGCTGAACAAACTCATAGTGACAATGATTCATATCTCATGCACATTCTGGCAAGTGGAATACACTCATGTTCTATTTTTGACTGATTAAAGTGCTTGAATAGTATGCTATTTGGTGTTGTATACTTCGAATGTAATGTTTGAACATCAAGAACTATGAGATTTTTTTCAGCAAGGTAGAAGAATATTTGAATTGATTCATGTTTAGAATAGTTCGCCATTCAGTTAATCGTCTATCATGTGATCTGGTATCACACTTCATTTCAAACTGAATAATGTATTCGATCAGTGCAGTCAGTCCCAGGGAAATGTAGTTATTTTATTTCTATGTGCTTCACAGAATGTCACAAGGAGTTATTTTCCGACAGAGCTCAACAAACTATTTGAATTTGATCACTGTCCCCCTAATCCATTATCTCAAACATTATCATTTATATAAACCAAGTTAACTGTTGGCTTCATTATGAGATTTATCTGAACAGAATCTTGCTTCATATAATTCCCTAGCTGTGGTATATTCAATCATGAGTTTAACTGTCGCTGACTATTTGTTAATAGCATAATTGAACAAGACTTTGGTTAGAATAATTCATATGTCATGCGATGTTTAATGATATGTTGTGATGTGAGCGATCACATCGGAATAAAATAAATGAACTCGAGCTTGCTTAAGATAATTCATCTGACATACGTTGTTTAATCATTTGTTCTGATGTTAGCAATCATATTGGAATAACATAAATGAACAAGATATTGGTTAGGCTAATTCATATGACATGGGCTGTTCATTTACATGTTCTAATGTTAGCGATCGTATTGGGAGAAAATAAATGAACTCGAGCTTAATTAGGATAATTCTTATGTCATGCGCTGTTCACTCATGTATTCTAATGTTAGCGATCTCATTGAAATATAATAAATGATCTCAAGTTTACTTAGGATAATTCATTTACCATGTGCTATTCCATTCTATGTTCTAATACTAGTGATCTCTTCACAATGAAATAATTGAACACAATTTTGCTTAGAATAATTCAGTTTCCATGCGCTGTTCAAAGTTGTGTTCTACTGTCATCAATTGCTAGAAAGTAAAATAAGTGAATATGATCTTCCTTAGAATGATTCCGTCGTAGTGTGATCCTCTAACACGATGCTTGTAGTTAATTCTTGGCTTAGATATGCACGAAAACGAATAGATCTATTGTTGTTGCTATGCATTTGTTGGGTAGACCTTCATCGAAGGACATCTTGTTATAGTTTTGATGCCATAAGAACCATATATATGAACAGAAAGTTGTCAATTGAAATGATCCGTTTGTAACACGATATTTGATGAAATGATCCAGAGACGTACTTCGATTTGAAGTGTTCGGTATATTTGAACAAAGTTATATATTGAATTATTCATCAGTTTTATGATACAGCACTACCTGATGACCTTTCATATTGAATTTTTGATGGGTTACACAGGTGAAGAGAAAGTCCTGGTTGAAACTAGTCACATATGATGTATTCATTATGCAATTCGTGAACAATTCAATAGACTTTGTTGCGAGGAAGTTTTGTGAATACATATTTAGTCAAAAATGTTCACCTATTATGTAAGTTGTTCCATTCGAGTAATACATAAGCATTACTTGGAAGTGATTGATACACTTGAATAGAACTGTTTTTAGGATTATTCATTCTCGTCATGATTTTTTTCTTCATAATAACGGCAGAAGTTTTGCTTCATAGTTAATGCTATACATGAGAGGACAGTTTGTTGATACGGTTCACTTACTATCTAATGAATAATTAGATCACAAAGTTTAGTTTTGACTGAAAGTGTTGACTATGAATTGAATAGGATACTTGTTAAGAACATTCAGTTACTAGATAATTTTTTCGTCCATATAAGGCTTGCTATGGTTTAATTCAAAGTAGTTATTAAATTTGAACACAGATGTTGTTGTGACTATTCATGCGATATGAGATCAACAAAGTGAGATCGTTTTATAGATTGATCATTGAGTTTATATCACAAACATGAACATATTTTAAGCCGAAATAATCAAATTAAAAACTGTGCAAGACATTGGTCAACTGGCTTCGAACGTTATATGCTCTCATTTGACTTTTTCATATATTCTAGCCTAAGTCCTTATCTTCATAACCTTTTGATGTTATATGAATGCAATCTACTTTTGAAAAGTGTTTGTGTCATTTTAACTTTTGAAAAGACTTTTCAGCATTTGAAAATCTTATCTAACACAAACTCTTATTGATCTTAGATCACTTTCATATAACGTTACATATTTACAAAATTACTAATCAATAATGAAGATTCTATTTGTAGCTAGTATTTCAGTTCCTAATTACTTCGCTAAGCTTTTTTCTCTCTCTCTGTTTTGCTACAGTGAATAGCATGCCTCTTTTCTGTGCAAAGCTCTTATTTTTTACATTTAATCATCATTTTTATGTACTTCAACATTAAAAATAAATACTTAATATAAAGATACGGCGCAGTTATGTGAATTTGTCGTGGTGATTGTTTTCCAAGCGAATAAAGAAGTAGAATACTGCACAGTTTGACACCATGTATCTTTTGAATCTCATAAAAAAACGATATCACTGCATCTTATATCTACGAAGAAAGAAATTTCATGTTTTATTTTATTTGATGGTGAACAAAGGATAGCGTGAGAATAGTTATCCGACATTTGTTTTTCTTTTTCAAATATCGCAATTGAAAAAACAAATACTTCTAAGCACATTATCAGAAGATATAGCATTTGATTTATGAAGGATATTTTAGGCCAGAATTCGAGAATTTCTTAAATGAATTCATTGTCAAGTCCTTTCCAATCCGGCTCAACTGATTTTCAGAGTAAATACCTAAACTAAGTTCGAACATATATGAGAATTTCGAAAAAAATACGGACCATAGTAGCCAAAAACAAGAAACGCATTACTTCAATTATAAATTATAATTCAGATACCGTGTCGATAGAAACGTTATAGATTGATGTTCTTCGGATGACACTTCGAATCCTTCTGTGTTGAAGTTGAAACAAAGGTAAATATTTGCCCAATGTTATGATAGACATTACAAATTTCAGCCGATGCGAAATTCAATACTTGATATTTCTTTCCAAAAAATATGATTCAATGACAAATATCCAGTATGTATACATGGTATATTTAATTACAGAGAAGAAATGGTTCAAGCAATCATACGACATATTTCCCGATGTTTTTGGTGACACATCTGGAATTTATAGTAAGTTTTGTTGATATAATGTGAATAAAAGATAATTTAGTTTCTCTTTCAATTAGCAGAACGTGTTCTGCAGAGTAGTGTTTGCATAGTAGTTAATTGGAGGAATATTTTGATGATTTATGTAGAATAAATGAATAGATAAGTGATAGGATAAGATGACATAAAAGTAGAAAAACTTATCAAGTCAGCGTCTTCTGGGATGAAAATGTGAAACTCACGACTTCTGTTTTATAGTATAATTTGATTCTTTGTTGCAAAGTGACAGAGATAGTGTATATTAAATGGTTTGTGCAAGAACAAGATGAAATTCAGTAGCAGAATTAAAATGTATCTGTATGTGTTTGTTTGTATAACTTAACAACATCTTTGAAGTATGATTTACCAAAATTTATATGCACTCTTTTGATACTTGGTGTTAACAATTGATTCTGGCCATAACTACTCAATTGATCGGCATAAGAAAATTGGACATGATTTTTATGAATAGTACTTGTTTGCTGATTGAGTAGTATGTTTTCAGAATAATGTGCATTGTAGGACCCAATGTCTGCGCTGGTATTAGAATGAATGTCAAGTTTATTTAAACAGTTACTTAGGGTATACCAAAAGTTCTGATCACAGTTTTTAAAATTTAATAAAGCAATAAATATTGAATATTTTACTAAGGCAATATATAGTATAACGTCTCGTCTTTAATAATATATAGAGC
>CAJNSZ010003657.1:0-10627 GCA_905329745.1 Rotaria sp. Silwood2
GTAGAAGTATCAAGGGAATTTCAAATCTTAAAGTACTTGAAAATTTAAAGAATCTCTACACTGAAAATCTTTTAGATCAATATGAAGCCAAGCAGAATTATGTAAAATCTCAGAACCATAATTGTTCAATGAAGAAGTGGTTACTACTAAAACAGTTTTACGTCATACCACTTGTACTTTCCAAGTGGAAAAATGATCTCAAAACGTACTTTTTGATTTTCTTGTAGTTTATAGTTAATTATCAAAATTTCTTTATTTCTGTATGAAACAGCTTCGTATACTATGTAGGAAGTTATTATAATGTTGGATATTGCCTTTTTCGGAAACCGGAACATACCTCACAGCTCTAAAACTTTGTGTTATTTTATTATCTATATTTATCAAAAGTCGCTGAGAACATACATAATTTCAGAGAGAGCTTGAAGCTAATCTAAAACGGAGGATGTAGCTCATTGTGTGAAAATCCAGACGTAATCTTCCAGCATACAATAATTCTTATATATCAGTTAGATGAAAGAAGCTCTCTACCGAAGCAGACAACACTTTTGGTAAACACGCTTCAACGCTCAAAATGGAACCGCGATTGTAAGTGATTAACGCTCATTAAACAATGTAAGAAACACTTCTTTTGCGCACAATTTTCACTTTCAGAGTGTGAGAATGGCCCAAACAATTCCTGTTTTTAAGCGTTAATCCTTTCAATGCTGAATGTCATCTAGTAGATGACATTCAGAAGGCAACCGAACTATTTTGCGTTCTTTTCTTTTTTTAAACGACGAGCATCATATGATATGTTCAAAAGAAAATCATTTCATATGGCTATGAAGAAAGAATCTAGGATTCAAACACATATCATCGCGATAGTTGAACGCAAGAGAGAGAGATTGAAACATATTTTTTCATGATCTTGCATAACGCGAAAAAATGTCAGGATTCAAAGGGTTAACACTCGCTTTTATCCTAAAATCTAGAAACAGTGCGTTACAATCGTCAAAAACTGGAGTTTTTAGTTGTTTTCTCTTGAGAAAAGTGAAACTTTTGTGCAAAAAACGCGTTTCTTGTCTTGTTCTAACGAGCGTTAATGACTCACCATCACGGTTGCATTGTGAGATTTTAAACACGTCTCTCCAATTTTTGTCTGTTTCGTTACTGTCATAATGTTCATTTTTTATTTATTCGTAAGTGTTGGTAATGACTCTTCGTTATCCCAAATCGAACTATTCATAGTCATGATGATATTAGTGAAATTTTTTGTGAAATTTACAGATGTTTTCGAAAAAATAGAAATAGCGCAGGGTTTTTTAACCTTTGTGCAGACGGAAATTTGTATTTATTCAAGCCATAACTTAAGGAAATAATGAATATCAGTGCTTGTGAGCTTCCAGAGTTACATAATAGTGTATTGAAATCTGTTGTCGATATAATGAATATGTGCAACAGGTTCATTTGCTAGTTAAATCAATAGTTCAAATAATGAAAGATGAAAACAGAGCACAAGTGAATAGCAAAAAGACAAATAACTAATAGAAAAAAAATCTGTTCTAAGTGCAGAACTACTTAGCGTAATCTTTAAGTAGTGGCAGTAGCTCTTCAATGCCTTATAGCAAGCTTAAAGAAATTTTCTCTCTACACAATCTGATAGACGAAAGAATGCTCTAATTTTCTATGCTATTCGATCATACTTAAACTAATATCATAAAAATAAAATTTCGATAAGATCTGTGTTGTAATCTTGTGTGCTGGTTCTAATAATACTCATTTTAAAAAGCACGAATTAGTATTTTTGAAATAGCTTTTGATAGAAACAGGATAGAGAACTATGCTTTTCACTATTGAAAAGACAAGACGAAGACGCATGGAATCGTATATTCCCGGGTTTTCTCGTCTGTTTTTTGTGAGGTTTTGAATCGACCTTTTTAAGAACAAATCTATCTAGTGAGATGTTCACAATGAATTTTCAATCATCAAGTAGAAATTCAAACCACTAATCGAAGATCTACAAAGTGTGGAATGTTGACATAAATGATTTGAATTTTAGTCGAGCCTGTAATACTATTTTCGAGCAAAGCCTGTGAAAAAAGCTCAGTTTCTGTGCTTTTTCTTTTTTCATAAAAAACAATTTGCGCCTGTTAGAATTACTCAATCAAAATATTTCCGAAGTCAATATTACAAAAACGCCAATAACACATTATTCGATGCATCTTCATCTTCTCTTTCCAGCGGTGAAAATGGCACTTCTCTATAATACATGCATCAAAAGTTCTTCAAAAAACACTCACCAGTAAATTATGTAACCGTGACGCATGCGAATAAAACAGATCTTATCGAAATTTTATTATTATGATATTAGTTGAAGCATAATCAAATAGAATAGAAAAATAGAGCATTTTTTTCTCTATCAGACTATATACAGAGAAAGTCTCTTTAACCTTTTCATAAAGAATAGAAGTATTACTGCCACTACTTTTCGATTTCCCTAACTAAATTTCTTCGGTGATCGATTATCTTTGAAAATAACTATAGTTTGTGAAATATTTGTCATTTTACGTATTTTAAATTTAGTATCGAGTTCAAAGTAATCCCTGTCAGCTCTATATTTCATCCCCCATGGCGTTTCGCTAGCCTACGGCTTTTCTTTTAATTATTTTCAGAAGTTTTTATTTGATGATAATAAATAATACTGTCTTTCGGTGAATTGCTCGATGTCATCAAGTAATTAGACTTTTCCCTGAAAAAAAGTATTTTCTTCTTTCCGACAAGTCTTTGTTGATAATAGCATCAGATTTTCTTATAAAAGGTTTACTTTCTTACTTGCAATAAAAATTTATGAATAATATCAACAATCAAACTATAAATTTTCAGTGTTTCATCCATGAAAATCTCATATTTGTTTGTTATTCATTTTTCAATATACATTATTCTTGTATTAATATAAATTTTAGATTTTATAATTTGTGGCAAGACATATTTGCATAGCTGTACTATTAAACAAAAACACACAGTTCCTATTCATTATGGCATCTTTGATTGAATCATTAAATTACACCTCAGAACAACTCAATCGATATTTAGCACCTATTATTTTTATCGTTGGCGTAGTGGGAAATATTCTAAATTGTTTAGTTTTATCAGAACGAACACTTCGATCAAATCCATGTGCATTACTTTTCCTTGCTTCATCATTTATTGATCTTATTTCAATTCTAATTGGTCTACCTACTCGAATTTTGGCTGGTTGGAACCTTGATCCAACTACTACAATCTATTGGATTTGTAAAACTCGTGCTTTTATTGTATTTAGTACGAGAACAATGGCAATCTGGTTGATTACATTAGCTACAATTGATCGATGGTTAATATCATCTATTGATATTCATCGTCGACAAATGAGTAATTTGAAAAATGTTAAACGAGAAATATTTATCATTGTAACTCTCTCGATTCTTACTTATACATATATGCTTTATTGTTATGAAGCTAACATTGCTGATGCACCACTGAAGTGCTATGGAAAAAGCCACACTTGTCGTCTAATTACTGATTTGACATATTTATTTATAACTATAGTAATTCCATTGATTTTAATGATATTATTTGGTTTACTAACTATTTCACATGTACATCATTCTCATAGTCGCATACAAAATGAGGCTCTCGGATCGGTTAATATTCCATCGACAATAAAAGAATTACATGTTAAAAAAGTTGATCATCATTTGTTTCGTATGCTTATTATACAAGTACTTCTGTTAACTATCTTATGTATTCCACAGACAATTGAAAAATTTCTCATTACATTCAAATCGTTCGGTTCTGAATCTGCATTAGAAGATGCTATCAAAGTATTTCTATATAATATTGAAATACTTCTGGCTTTTATTGCAAGTAGTATGTCATTTTATATTTATACATTAGCTGGTGGAAGTATTTTTCGAAAAGCTTTTCTTGGTTTAATACGAACAGTCAAACAAAAGATCACACGCCAATTTCATTAATAACTAATATTCTTATTGTTCGATGCGATTGACTAAAAAGAAAGAAATTTTTTTAAATGTATTATAATTAAAGCTTAAAAGTTCATCAATAAAATGAAGCAATCAGCCAACAACATATGACATATAATCACCGTATTGTTTTTTTGAATCTTTATAAGATACACATGAAGTTCATTAGAATAAGACAAAGATGTCTTTGCTAAATTGATTTTTGCTAAGTAAAATTTATATATGCTCATTAAATAACTTCGATATTTAATAAACTTCTTGGATGCTCAATGAGATTATTATTTCTCAATAATTAAAGCTTTTTCTAAGTTTGATAATTAATATACAAGTAAAATATTTCATTAGGAAGTTAATAAATTGGGATTACAATTAAGAAAACAAATTAGATAAGTAATATGATTAAGACAAGATAAGATAAAGATTATCAGTTAGTGATGTGTCTTGTACATTTTCTCTCTCTTTCTTTTAGCTAGTGCTGATGTAACACCATAAGATACCTAGATTCCATCTTTATTTTCTTTCAGTATAGTGTCATACGTGGATACATACATATAATCTTTTAGTATGTTGAGACACATTTGTCTTTCTCTCTCTCTTTCCTACTGTACCAATTCAATGTGAACTTTAATGTTTTCGGAGGATTTTCCCTCTGCATCTATCGCTTTCTACTGAGTTCTTTTCTTCTTATTCTTCTATATACAGAGTGACCCAAAAGTAAAGGAACACCGAATTCTTTTCAATTTTTTTTGCTCAATAAATCGATAATTAGATTTCATATTTAGGCCACATATACTCACCCCCCCTCCCTCCCGCAATAGAAGACCTCCTGAAGAAAAAGTTCACCGAACATAGTTGAAGATCTCGTCTTTAATTAATTAATTTTTTGGTAATTAGAAACTTTAATTAGTGTATTTCCGTCAAAATATTTCCGGTTTTCAGGATTTTGAGCAGAAAAACTTAAGAGAGTAAATTTAAAATTATGTCTAGGCTGTTAAAATCCTGAAAGATTCTGATGGAAATCCTAAAAATCGCCTCGGTTGTCTGAAAAACCTTTTTAATTAAGTCCGCCTTCTTCTCAGACTACGTCAATTGTTGTCGAATTTATCAATTTTGTGATTTATAGCTCGTTAGGTAGAGCAAATGTTTTGACCAATAAATTGACTATAACTCATGAATATCTTGGAGATTTTAGGAGATATTTTAATCATAATCTACTCTAGCCAAGACTAACATTCTCTGAAATTTTGGTTGAATTCCGTGGAAAAATAAAAAGTCTGATTGTGAAGGAGTCCTTAAAGTAAAATATTATTTATTCTACAAATAAAAAAATCAGTAATAGATTATGTTTAAGCTTTTAAATAAATGGCATACTATTTTGTTTTAAATCCATTACTTAAATCTGTTTTGCTATTTGAAACTTGGTTTAGCTACCTAAATAAACAAAAAATGAAATATGTGCAGGTACATAGGTATAAAGAGTCAACAGATATTAAAATCATTTACTAGCTAATTTTTTTTTAGATAATTATCAGCGACTTTTAAATACTTCCAATAATGTTTCAACATTGTTCGATTTTAAATAGCTGATAAGTATTTAAATAGCTACGATAATGTTGTCAAAGCACCAGATTATTAATAGCTAGTTGAACCAGAAAAAGCAATACAAAGAAGCTTTTCAACAGTTAACGATTTATTCAAATAGCAAGATATTTATTTAAAAAGTATCTCTTTTGAGAAGCTACGCAAAAATACAGTGTGGCATCAAATGTCATTCATCAGAAATGAAACAATATTTAAAATTTTCCTATATAAAAAAATTGAAATTTTAATTTATCCTTGGTGAAACCAAGATTTTAAGTTTTTCTTGAAAAAATCCAGTTAAAATTAAAATTTTGAGTTGTCCTAGGAGAAACTAAAATTGTAATTTGTCCTAAGAAAATTTTAAAATTTCCTGAATTTCAATTTCTCCTGCAACATATATAAGCATTTAGTGAGACTAACTAGCAATCAATCAATTAACGATGATGCATCCATAGACGTAAATCAATGACAATGATCCGGATAGAATGATGATGATGACGTGAACATATGCCTAAGGTAAGCTACTTATATTCATTCAAGTGGATTATCGAATGCTGCTCACTTTACATATAAAGAAAAGCCTTTTTAGTTACAGACAAGTTTATGCTCAGAAAAATGATGAGAATATCAGATATTCTTTATTCTGGAAATCATAATTACTATTAACCGAATATAGATTTATGCAAAAAGATGAAGTCTTTTTAGATTTGATTGCATTATTGTAAGCATTGTTGGTATTAATGTCATTAGATTGACTCAAATGAAAGATTATAAAGAATAAGGGACGAACTGAAAAACATATTGGTTGTATCAAGATTATTTTATACTTTAATTTGTCTGATAGAAAAGAACAGGCAAAAACAACGATTTTTATCATGTCAATACTATAAATTCAAGGTATCACATATTTGTTGATAATGACAGTAGTATACTACCATTGTAGACTCTCATACTTTGACGACTACCTTACTCTGAAGAAGGCCGGTTAATGTTGTTTTTTGTGATTATTATATCGATTTTCTCCTTCTCTTTTTTTTCATACTCCAATAAATTAATCGACACGCCAAATGGAAGAGAGCGACTATTTTATTCTAAGTAATTTAAAGATAACAAGATCAATAAAGATTTAGTTATGCATACACATAAGTAGTTATAAAATGAAGAGAAAAAGTCTCGTTCTGCTTTATCAACAGTTGTGATAAGGTTAAATTTACGTGATTTTTTAAAATATACATTGATTAAAGTTAAGCAAAATGGAACACGTAATGGGTACGATTGATTCGAAATCAACATATGATAATAATTATTCGAATATTATTCATTTAAAAAATTCTAATTGTTTTTCATCATTTTCTTGTCATAAATCGTTAACTTCATCATATTATCAAGAAAATGATGAGAACTGTTTTTGTCATTTTTATAATAAACAACGTTTATGTTCGAAAAAGAAAGTTCTTGTATTAGATTTGGATGAAGTTGGAACAACCGATTTATTCATTCGTTTAATATGTCAGAATAAACACAGATTTAAAATTGATTCATCCCCTCAACTAACAATCGGTAAGTTAGTTTTTCTTTCATAGGGAGTGGAATAGTCACTCATAATTTCAATTTTGGGCATTTATTATGAAGATGACAATTGGTGTGTTTATGAGTTATAATTTTAAAACAATAAAACTTTATTATCATCATTTATATTATCGTAAATATCATAAAATAACATTATGGGATTGTGGTAGCCAAATCTGTAGGATTCCCATTGAAAACCTAGGTTTTTCAAAGTTTTGTATTGCAAACTTTATACCTAAAAACAACATTATTATATTATGTCAGTTCCAGAGATCCCAAAACTCGCCTTGCGCCTCTCCGCGCCGCCGCTCGCGTTTATGCTACGTTTGTCAGAGATTTGCGGAACGTATGTTTACTCCATCTTGATGTTTGAGGAATGTTGCCAAACTTATTGTTAGAGCAATAAGAGACAAAGGTGTTCAACGCGCATAGGCGCGAGGCGAGTTGTCCGACCTTTGGTCAGTTTTATTCTTCTGAAATTAAATTGAAACTATTATTAACATCTCTATATCTATTCCAAGTCATTTTGAACATGAAACTATGTTTGAATATCTTCTGTTGCTTTGTCACGATTCATGTCACTAATACTTTCTTCAATATTTTGAATCAACATTTGAATTTATTCATCAAAGATTATTAATAAGATACCATTCTAACACATTGGACGAAGATCATAGTTTGGTTAAGATAAACGAAATGTAATTAATTCAAATTTGTAGGTTCTACCTCAAATAATACGTTTTCAATAAATGTTAACAAGTGCTCCGAATAATTTTTCTTATTCAAACTTGTGATTTTTATTTTTTTTCAAATATATGTTGTGTGTGTCAGATACTTACAAGCATATGACCATCAATCAGTTTACATAGGACGAAGGCTTTTGAGGTTTCTTGTTTTATCTTGCAAGAAAATTTACTATTCATTCTCTAAGTTATGAATTTTTTTCATGTTTCATCTTGTACCATAAATGGTTTCAAACGTTCATATTGAAATGAATCATTATAATAAACCATTTGGTCGGAAGCAGGAAGTAAACGTGCAATACGTTCAGCAGCTAATGATGGTGATTCACCCAAGAATTTATTTCATTTTGATGTTGGAAAACGCGAATGATCTTCTTTACGTTGAAAATCAACATTAGGAAATAACATAATTTCTTCATGATCAATATCGTGCAACGTTAACACTTAAATTTTCTGATGAAACTTTTTTTATTTTATCTTGCAATTTATGAATTAATTAACTTTCAATATTGGTTAGAAGAACAATGTATAACAGTAGAACTAACGACAAGGAGTTCGTCATGTTATGATGACATTCGCAATACACAAAATGTAATATAGTGTTCGATCGATGAAGAAAAACATTCTCTGTTTTTTTCTCCTCTTATTATCAGACAGCAAAATAATGCCAATATATCTTACCATGAATTAGCTTATCTAACAGTCTATCGAAAAAAAAAAGATTTAGCATCGAGATAATATAAGAAGAAGCACATAGGGAGACAATAACCTTATGATAATATGAAATGTCATCATATTTACTTTTGTTTGTCAGTGAAAGCAAATCAATTATAATTTTAGACATACCGATGCTTGTAAAAATGATTTGTCTTTAAATTCCAATACAAGCAAACCAAATACCCATAACTATTATAGCAATATTTTAAAAAAGATTAATTCATTTTGCAATATCCATACAATAGAACACTTTCAGATATTGCGAGCTATTTTGGTATTAATAAAGCATTATCCTCATTTATTCAGTTGACATTTCTTTAGTCTTCATCAGAGTCTTCACCATGGTAACCAATAAAAGAATGGCATTATTTAAATGACAGAATGAATAAGTAATTAAAATGCATGTATGATTGAGTACTATACAAATCATTTCTTCTAATTGAAAGGTTAGAAAATTCAACTGTTCATGAAATTGATACGCGAGAAAATACAGCATTGACTGTATTCGACGGATCTCGAAAAAATAAAAGCAAATTAGCTAAACAATTTTGGAATTCAGTAGTATTTATACCACCTGTTGAATCAACACTAGTTTGTAAAAAAAAACAAACAATGCAGATGAAGTCGAACATTAAATGATGAACCAACAAGACTTATATTCATATCTTTGTTCAACTTTATCATCTATTTCATTTTTTTTTCAAGCGAGATTTTCAACTAGGATGGCTAAAACCGATGAAGAAAAAACATTGAGAGATTAATTAACATAGAAAATATTATTTATAAATTTTGTTTCTTTTTTTAGGTAAAATATATGATGACAAGAAGATGCATATATGACGAGCAACAGTACAAAAAATGATGAGCATAAGTATAAATATGATTAGTATAAGTGAAAATATGATGAACAAAACTATAGATATTATGAATAAAGGTAATATATGAAGAGAACAAGTGAATATATCATCACCAACAGTAACAAGTATGAGAAGAAAAAAAATATACGCATAAACAGCGAACAACAGAAAATAGTTATATACCAAATTATAAATCGTGGTCCTGTTTCATAAGCTGGTAAAGATAAACAGCTATATTGTGTTTTTCTTTAATTAATTCAGCATATTTGTTTTGTTGAATTTGATTCAATTGATGTAAGATGCCGTTGCCATTGCTGAGTTCTTCAATTTCGAAGATCTTCTTGGCCAAATCAAATGCAAGATCCTTTTTCTAAAGCAATAAAAAAATAATAATGTAAAACATTATTAGAAAATATGAAAGAGGAGTATGATTCATATGTCAGCGGTCGATATTACCATTCTTTATAAAAAATTAATGTAATAGAAAACTGAATTTTTTTTCTCTTATATATAGTGTGCATGTTTCTTTGTCAACGGTAGGGTCAATTCGAAAAGAAAAAAATAGCTAAAAATGTGGATCAATAGACAGAAAAATGATGGAGACGGCCGTTAATTTCTTTTTTTCTCTAAGAGCAAAAACTACGTTTTTCTTCTTAGTTTAATTTTTAGAACATAAATCCATTCACGTAGGTAATGTTAGCACCAGATTCGCGTATTTCCGGTGCCGATTCGCCCCTACGTCTGTGCTGGCCCCCTACTTGGTTGTGCTGGATGCAGAATTTAATTCTCTATCGAATGGTGACAACTCCGGCGGGGGTCGTCGAGCAAAAAATTCGGTTCACCAGCAAAAAACCGCTTTTTCCTCCATGCGACCAATTCGGAAAAGATGTAATTCCAATCCCGATTCGCCCTGGCATCTGTGCTGTGCACCTCTTTGCTTGTGCTGGATGCAGAATTTTACGCTCTATCCAATGGTAGAAGTTTTAGATAGCCTTGTCGTCCAAAAAGTAGGGGTTTCTGGCCAAATACCATCCGAAAAATCACTTTTTTGCATTATCTCCTATCCCGATTCGCCCCTACGTCTGTGCTGGCCCCCTACTTGGTTGTGCTGGATGCAGAATTTAATTCTCTATCGAATGGTGACAACTCCGGCGGG
>CAJNSZ010003658.1:0-10627 GCA_905329745.1 Rotaria sp. Silwood2
CTGCTGCAATAGAAGAAGAAATCATAGAAGATACATCCACCGTCAATCCAAAAAGAAAAAGTTTGTTTTCTCATCTTGAAAATAATATTAAAAGAAAAAAACATATTGATCCATTTCAATACATTCGAGACGAGATATCATTATATTTGGAAGATATCGAAAATGATAAAATGCTAGTTTTTCGAAAATCATCTGTTTATAAGACGTTGAACCAAGTAGCAAAGAAAGTTCTTTCTGTTCCAGCAACATCGGCGCCTGTGGAGCGCGTTTTTTTCCAGAGTGGATTTCTCATGCGTCAACACAGAGCTTCGATGGCAAAAACAACCTTAAAGATGTTAACAATGTTAAAATGTAATAAGCATCTTCGATAATTTTGTAAAACTTGTATATTTTTATAATAAGTGGAAAATTGTATATTTTATGATAGTTATGTAAAACTTGTATATTTATAATATATGAATGAAAAATTGTATTTTTTTATGATATTTATGTAAAAGTTGTATAATTTATAATATTTATATAAAATTGTATATTTATAATGCATGAGTAAGAAATGGTATTTTTTATGATATTTATGTAAAACTTGTATATTTTATAATAAATGAGTTAAAGATTATATTTTCTATGAATAGTTATGTAAAAATTGTACATTTATATTATAAAAGTACAACAATTGTATTGTTTGTGTACTGCGTGCCGAAGTTGTGCTTTTACAGCCGCATCATATTTTTTGAAAACACAAATAGTATTCGAGTTGACTGAGTCGTATGAAAGAATAATTCTTAATTGGAGGGGCTTAATTTGGCTTGAGNACTTGAAAAATCTGTAAGTTGCCCACCTCTGGTTTGACTTGGTAAAAAAAAATATTGGGTTTGACTTGACTTGACTTGACTTGAAATATTCTTTTAGTGACTTGACTTGACTTGTGACTTGAAAAATCTGTAAGTTGCCCACCTCTGGTCTGGAATATTTGGGAGAAAGGGCGTCAGCCATGAAAAAGCTACATTAAAACATGGAAGCATCTATGATAAATACGATATTCTCGAAGAAGTCGAACGGTAAAAAATGCCTTAAATATTTTCTTTGTTCCTAATATTTGTTTCTTTTTTTAATTTATGCTTTTGGTGTTGTTCATCGTTGTATTGAAAAAGCTATTGACAAAACTTATACTGCAAAATTCACTCCAACATAAACACACACTGATAAAGCGACTGTTCAAGATGAAATGGAAGTAATGATGGATTTAAATTATCCAAAATGACTTCATTTAGATGATGTATTTGAAAATGAAGTTGAAATGGCAATGATCACAGAATTTGTTGCTGGAGGAGAATTATTCGATCGTATTACTGATCCAAATTATAAAATGACTGAAGCTGAACCAATTAAATATATCAGAAAAATATGTCAAGGTCGGGCTTCAGCATATGCATGAAAATAATATTCTTCATTTGTATTTAAAAGTAAGATCAATTAAATCAAAGAATTAAATGTATTTCTTTAGCCGGAAAGTCTTATGTGTCAAACAAAAAACCAGTACAAATATAAAAATATGTCATTTTAGTTTAGTTACAAAACTTTATCCAAATGAAGTTGTTAAAATTAGTAGAACAACTGTTGAATTTGCCTAACCTGAAATTATTGATCATAATGCTGTTGGATTTTATAGAGATATGTGAGCAGCAGATGTTCTTGTCTATGTTATGAAACGTTGAAAAAAACACATATTTTTTTGTTTATTTTACGATTAAAATTTTAGTTTAAGCGGTTTATCACCTTTTGCTGGTCAAGATGATAATGAAACAATAGAAAATATATGTAAATGTGATGTACATTTTTCATAAGAAATATTTAGTGATATATCTCATCATGGAAAAGATTTTATTCAAAAACTTTTATTAAAAAATCGAAAGTAAATTTGTTTCTTTTTTTAAATATTTTATTGATATTTATTTTTAAAGTTCTCGAATGTCTGTACATGATGCACTAGATCATCTATGGTTATGTGAAGATCATCCTGAACTTGATTCACCTATCAAATCAAGTAGATTTGATCATATTCGTTGATGTATTCGCGGTCGTTATGTATGTGAATTTTTAGCAAAACAATTGAATTATTATACTTATCTATAGACTGCTTCTTCAGATCCGGTTATTGGTCTTAGTCGTATGGCTGATCAGAGCTCACTTCGAAAAGATAAACCAGAAAAATATCAAATTTACAACAGCTTCTGGAGTCAAAATTTGATAATTTTAATTTAATAAAATTTAATTATTTTATTTATTCCGTCTCATCCAAAGTTCTAGAAACCGTTGCATACTAGAAGGAACGACCTACTCGGCTTAATTCATATCATAGTTATATACTCCTAAGTGTTATATGATAAGGCTAATCGCGTCAGTATCCATGCATTGTATATTTAATCATTTGTAAAGAATATTTATAGCCATAGAACCTTCTAGATAGATATTATCGTAAATGCACTATATATTGACACACACAAAAAACATTTTTCGGCGTGTTAACCTATATAGAAGGTTTTCATAGATTCTAGATGTATCCATTAGCTTTGCTTAGAATTTCTACTGTTTATGATCGATCTAGAAGTTCCCGCTTTAGAACCATCGATGCTATCTGAAACTACATGATGACTTTCGCCTGCATAGACAAGAATATATTCGAGAAATCGATATTTATCATAGATGGAACAAGTAGAGTTGAAAAAAAGCGCTAATCTAGCATATGTAAAACTAGAGAGGTAAAGAGAAAAAAGTTGTAGAAGAGGCGGATGGAACTCTAATCATGCTTGTAGAGAGGATTGAAATGATTTTTTTTCTATTAATTTTAATTTGAGCTTTACCAACTATCGATATGTCAAGGGGGAAACGGCGGATTTTTTGGATTGCCAATCCATGAAAAATCCCAAAATCCACCAGCAATGTCCTCTTGTAAATGAAGGTATTTCGAGCTGAAATTTTTATCATATGTAGGCCTCGTGGTCCTTAAAATATCCTAAAAGTTTCAATGTAAATGAATATTTCCTTCTTAAGATAATCAACTTTCAAGAAAAGTGGATTTTCTGACCGTGCTGCGAAATATGAGTATTTCTTGCGATCGCATTATCTTCAGGAGAAAACATCCGTTTGCGCTGAAACTTTTAGAATATTCTAAGAACCACAAGATCTACATATGATAAAAATTTCAGCTCGAAATTCTTTCATTTTCAAGAGGACATTGCTGGTGGATTTTGGGATTTTCAAAATCCGAAAAATCCAAAAGAAATCCAAAAAAACCCAAAGAAAATCCAAAAATCCGAAAATCCAAAATCCGCCGTTTCCCCCTTGCGATATGTTCAACATCATTATTAAATGTTGATGAAGATTTCCAAGCATTTGTTTGAATAGCTGTCAATCCATGATATTCCTTTGTTCAAAATACATTATATACACATGATTTTGAAAAACTTGCTCAAGTTATGAAGTATATATTTAGATTCTTTTTTCACGAAATAAAATCATTAGGTTTTTTTTCTTCTAGTGATTATTATTCAACAACTGATCCACCATTAATACTATTTAAACCAATGGAAATGATCTCTTGTGCAGCTAGTTATTCAGTTAATAATCGATGGTATCGTGCTGGCATAAAACGATATAGTTCTGGGAATTTATTACAAAAAAAAATCTATTATTTGAAATTTCTGTTTTTTCTAATACAAAACAACTGTTGAACTTGTTTATCTTGATTATGGTACTAACGAAGAACGATACATAAATGAATTAAGTCCACTTGATCCAGCATTTGCTCATTTATCTGCTCAAGCTATTTATGTAGCACCTGAGATTGAAAATTTTTATTATTTATTCGTAAATTAAATTCTTAGTTATAAACTTTAGTTATTACCAGTCAATGGTGACAATAATAGGTCATGGACAAAAAACCTAGTTTGAAATTTCATGAAGATACTTTAACTAAACCACTTGATTGAAGTATTATTGCACAACCAACTTTACAATGGCAAATATCAAAGATTAGAATAAAAAAATGTGGAAACCTCGGATTTAAATCCGAGTGTTATGTGTACTTCAAAAAGTAAACAGGTGAGTCATCATAGCATGTGTAGACATCAAAATCATCCTAGCAAGCCATTTTTCTTAAAACTTGATTTCTATTGGTTACTGCTCACCCAATAGGATTTTGGGGCAAATGTAGCTCAGACTTGAACTCTTCGCCTTGTAATACTCTAAAAAAGTCGTTTTTCCTAAAACTTGGTTTCTATTGGTTACTGTTCAACCAATAGGATTTTGGGACAAATATAGCTCAGATTTGAGCTCTTGGCCTTGAAATACCCGAAGAAAGTCGTTTTTCCTAAAACTTGATTTCTATTGGTTACTGTTCAACCAATAGGATTTCGAGGCAAGTGGAGCTCAGATTCAAGTTCTCCACCCCAGAAAACCTTTGTTCAAGTTTGATAAAACCTCGAAGTATCGCTTCTCTGATTGGAAGATGGGGTTTTAATTTTCGATCGATCACACACTATAAAAAAAATTCGTAGAATAATAAACCCAAAAAGGGTTGATGAAAGTGCAACGTATAATAAACCCTTTTTACCGTATGTAAAATTTTCTTAAACCCTTTAAAAGGGTATATGAAAGGGTTTAGGAAATCAATAAGCCCGTACATAAACCCTTCTAGTGGGTATATAAAAGGGTTTATTATTGTCCTCAACACTTTCATATACATTACCACAAGGTCTCGGAAAACTTATTCTTTCTAGGGGTGTCGATTTACATTTACGTTTCATTTAATTTACGCGTAAATTAAATGACAAGTAATTTATATTTATTATAAATATAAATTTTTTTCTTTTCGTAATTTATCGAACTTAAATTAAAATAAATTGTCATATTTTTCTATGATAGTTAACGTAAGAAATATATTAGTCTTAATATTATTTTTTTTTTGGAAAGTTGTGTTTAAATCAATTAGGTTTGTTTATTTATAAAGAATTATTCTTAGCGAAATTTTTTCGTGGATTCCGTCTGAATTAAATTCTCACGTCGGCTGCAAGATTCATCACGTTAGAGAAGAATGTACTCGCTGGCTATGTTAATGAGAATTAATTAGTTTCTTTTTTTTTTCCTATTTTTGAATAATCTATGTTCCAACTAGTTTGTGGTACACGAGGAAAAAAATAAGGAGATGATACTGTTTACGTCCAGTGTGATAAAAAGCTCGCTAGACTATAGAATCGTCTCTATATTCTGCCTAGTCAGCCAAAGAAAAAAATAATAAAAAAAGAATCTGTTATATCGTTTTCGTCACAATCTGCTCAATTCGTTATTTGAAAGTTTCAAATAAATTTACAATTCTCATATCGCAAGCATTTATTTATTCTATCTTAATGGCATCTTTGTCATCTCGATCATCAAGAAGTTCAAAAAAGTCTGCATCATCAACTGCAAAGATTGTACGAGTTGATGAAACTTTTAATACTCGTCAATCAAGAAAGAGTCCAAAGGATGTTTCTACTCCAGGTATTAAAAATGGCGGTATATCTCGACGACGATCTGCTCCAAGTTCTCATCGTTCAAGAAATTCACAAATACAATCAAAAATAACAACATCGCAAAGATCAACAAGTATTTCAGGCCAACATGTAATGGGAAGCAACAATGAAGGTGAAGATGATAATATAGACCAACATATTGATCTGGTAAATATTTCATCTGCATCAACAGCCACAGAAGATATGGAAACATCTCAACAGCCTGATGATGATAATTCTCCTGCTTCAGCTGAAAACCACAACCGAAATGGACGAATTATTTAAAAAAATGAACTATTGAATCAATATTTTACGAAACTTAATACTGGTGGTTATCTTTGCAAATTATGTGCTGGTACCAAAAATTCTAACAAGGTACGTTTATATACTCTAACATTGCATAGAAAAAAATCTTTTTCGTATACCTCTATTTGCAACACAGAGTTGTTTACATCTCCAGAAGACAGAAAAAAAACCTAACTTAAAGACAGAAAGAAAGCAGAAAAATATATCACATTTTAATATGAAAGAAGCAGTCAGTAAACACATTTTGCTTACATTTATTTTCTTATTGTATACACCAAAAGAGAAATCCATACATGAAATCTAGCTTTCATATTTAAGTGAAATCATAGTTACTCATTTGTATCAGACGATAAAAAAATCTTTGTATACAAACGTGTTTAATGTAGAGCTTGATTTTTTAAAATATTATTTGACAGGGACATTATTAATATTCGTCCGATAAAAGACCAAAATTGATAAGTAGCGTAAAAGATGTCATAGATTTAAAGTTACTGAGTATTATCTTCTGCGAGATATGAACTTCACAATTGCGAAAAATAGCTTCAGTTTTCGCTCTTGTTTTTCTGAATACTACATTTGATCGAACTGAAACTTTTTTCAACAGTTACTAGACATTGCTTAGATTAAGAAGTTTTTGTTGGCCTTCATGTTTTATTCTGGGAATAAAAAAAGTGAAAATGTCTAAAATACTATTAAAAAATGCTTCATTTTTTGAACAGCACTCCTTCTATAAGATTCAAAGACAATAAGCAGAACCATAATTTTTGAAATTCAAAAAAAAAAATGCTCAGCACAAACTATGTCTAGCATGTGTGAAAAACATTTTAAGTAGATTGGAATAACCATGCCAGAAAGATGGGGACAACTACGCACTTTTTTCATCAAAAAGTCCTTTTGAAAAAAAGCCCAACTACGTCCAGGTTTTTCTATTACAGTTACATAAGTTTGGTTTCTTCTTTATTTTTTTTACAGTTTAAAGACAATATTCAGATGCCAAAATTCACTTAATAGATAGATATCAGAGGTCCAACCAGGCTGCATTTTTGCAGGTCTGGCCGGCCTGTGACAGGCCTTTGCATCTTAAGCCTGCCTGTGCCTGCCAACTTATTTGTTCGGCCTGGCCTGCCTGCCTGACATTTTCTTCGGCCTGCCTGGAAAGGCCTGTCAATTTTTATTTTATTCTAATAACATTACCAGGGGTATCGCGAGCAACCAAAAATTGGCGGACGGAGTAACCTATAGTATCCTACTGTCCAAAAATATTGCGGAGGAGTAACTAGTGTTGCCAGGTCTTCAGGATTGTGAAACTTAATCTAGATTTTTCCTGGATTTTTTCTGGGTTTTCAGGATTTTTTCTGGGTTTTCAGGATTTTTATGAATTTTTTCAGCGCTTTTTTGAGACTTTTTTAGAATGTTTTCGAAATTTTTTGGATTTCGGGATTTATCCAGATTTTTTTAAAATTTCTTTTAGGTTTTTCGAGATTTTTGGTAGTGTTTTTAGGTATTTTTAAAGATTTTTCTGCGTTTTTCACAGTTTTACAGGATATTGAGATTTGAATTCTGGATATTCGAGTTTGACACCTGGCAACACTGAGGGTAACTTATAAAATCGTGCGAAAGGTAGCATAAGTTTCATTTTGTGAAATAGAATGCAAGACAATTTTTCGAATATTCGGGGAGACGGGTCCTCCCTTCTTCCCTGACCACTACGATGATAGAATAGAAACATGAAGTTTGTTTCACTTGTGAACGAGATGGAGAATCATCGAGTGGATGGAAAAAGGCAGAACGGAAAAATATCAAAAAGGAAAAGTGTTGAAAATAAAAATGTCGAAAACGAAAATAATACAAATGTCGGTAGATAGAAATGTTGAAAATGAGAGTGTATGGAAATACAAATCTCCCTCACCCTCAGTCTCAATCTCACATGTTCATCTTCACCACACATTTTCGTTTTCGACATTTTTCCTTTTCGATATTTTTCCTTTCTGCCTTTTTCCATCATACCCAATCATCAAGAGAGATGAAAGATGAAAGATCAATATCAGTCATTTCTCTAAGAAACACAGTTGAAATGCTAACACTTAAGTTTAACAAAAATAATAAAGACTTTAACAATCAGTAATAAATATCTAAACAAGAATCGATAAGAAAGATTTTAACAACAATGAATAAAAAAATTTAGATAAATGAGAACATAAAGAATGAATAGATAAAGAAGATGAACATTAGTCATCATTTCGATCAATCATAATGAAGACAGAACATTATTCTATACTTGCACTAATTGCTACCACTACTTTCAATTTGTTAAAAAAGTTTTTATCGAAAAGAAAATTATATATATAAAGGATATAGACAGGCCAGGCGGCCTGGTGTTTTTAAGCGGCCTGCCTGGCCTGGTTGAGGGGTCGGCCTGGCCCGCCTGTGACAGGCCAGGCCTAAAAAACGTGGCCTGTGCCTGTCACAGGCAGGCAGGCCCAGGCAGGCAGGCAGGCCTAGTGGCCTGGTTGGACCTCTGGTCCTTAGTCTTTGAATAGGATGTAATAATTAAAATTCATTTATAAGAAGCATCACATCGTAGCTTTCTGCCTAATGAATTTGTCTATTCATCACACTTATACGCC
The DNA here is from genome assembly GCA_905329745.1 of Rotaria sp. Silwood2. Lineage (NCBI taxonomy): Eukaryota > Metazoa > Rotifera > Eurotatoria > Philodinida > Philodinidae > Rotaria > Rotaria sp. Silwood2. The sequence continues at coordinate 8,483 of CAJNSZ010003658.1, forward strand.
AAAGGCTCTTCAATAGCTGATGCTATTTTGTCTAAAAATTTGACTTTCGAACATCAAATATGCGATGAATCGATTCATGAATTTAATTCATTTTGGAGACTAGTGCCGAATAAAAAATACAATTGTTTCTGTCAATTGTTGAAAGGAAAAAAGTGAAGAAGACAGCGACATACATACAAAAAAAGGAAGTGAGAATGTTTACATCGATCAACACGGAACTGATTAAAAACAAGATATTAATATTTTGCACAGAGGTCTATGAGACATTTTATAAGATAAAAAGTAAAATAAGCATCTTACATGTTAAACAAAATCCAATAAATGCTTGTTTTATTCTCAAATTGTGTTGAAAGGTCGACTAATAAGTTTTATATAGGTAAGCATCGTTTTTTCAAGCAAGTGACATTTAACCTTTCTTGATTTTTTCTCTCAGTGGTGAACCCACGGTCCTATATAAAAACACAGTGCACAACTAGAGAAATCTGTGTGTTCTTTTATAAAATAATACTACACAAGCAATACCAGTCGCGTGATAAAACATATTAATACAAATCAACGTATGGTGTCTCAATTGTACCGCTGATTAGTTGAAATTTCCACAGAGACGCGAGTTGATCATGTCTTGTAGCAGTAACGCCAATTTAAAAAGTCAGTCGGTATGGAAAATTTTACACAGTTTATTTGATAATGACAAATTAAAAGCTGTCATTAGATTCCTAGGGTTCGTTTTTAGAAGCTGTTTTCGATCACTTAGATTTTCATTACTTGTCAGGTGTATGACTGCTGCATTATGTGTCTAAGTTCATTTAACATACAAAAAAGGAACGAACACCATCCAGGTGTATTAATCCGAAATGTTAAAAACAATTTTGTGTGCAATGTGTACAGCACATTCGAATTTATAACGGTCCTGATCGACCATATCGATGCATGTACTATTTAGAAAAATACAAGAAAAATGAAGAACCAAAGGAAAGTGAATTGCTTGTGCAGCAACTATGGGACGAAACATTCATTAAATATGGTATTAAGCGGACAAGTTACTTATTGTCAACCGTATGTAGTAATGGTACAGATTTTATTGCCGATATTGATAATTGACAACGGCATCTAGCAAACTTAATTTCTGTATAAGAACATTATCTTCACGAGCTATTAACTAATACAAAATGAGACAAAGCTGATAATATGGATAGGAATAATTCTCAGATATTCTGGACTACACGAAAAGAAATCTAAATATTAACTTGAATAAATGCAAAACTGACTACCGCGATGCGATTTTGGTAGCCAACGATGAAATTATCGACTCAGAATATATTTGTCTTTTGTGAATAGTTAACATTTGAAATCTGAAAAGGACAGTATCGACAAATGTTTCCAAAGACTTTTACCAAATTGGATGAATCGACGCGTGAACAAGGATCATCTGATGAGTTTGAACCAAAAATTCTCGATTTATTCAAAATGATTGAAGATCTCGTTGTTCAAATCGTCTTCTCAGTGTAACATCTCTCAATGAAGATGAAGTGTCACTGGTGTCCCTTGTTAAAAGTATTTATTTTCCATTACAATTCGATAGGCAACAACCGCTGACTCATCCTGAAGATCAAAATAAAAACACGAAAGTGACATTAGTTGATATTCAAGGTCAAGATAGAAATAGACCTACTGTTAACAACGAAGTAGAAGAAGACAACTATTTGGGTGAAATTCGCAAAGCAGATTGTGATGTTTATATATTAGTTTTCGAAGTAGGGCCTCGTAACGAACAAGAAGAATGAATCGATTACACCGAAAATCAATTGAAGCGTGAATGTGTTTTAGTGAGGTCTACAGTGGATCTCTATTATTTGAGCGAATTTCGTCAACTCGCTGGAATATTCTTTTCTCATACAATGTTTATCTAGTGGCAGCTAACTATTTTTCGGCGAGTAGCGATGAAGAGTTATTATTGGAGAATCATTTATTCGATCTTCCAGAGCTATTCGAAGAACTGGGTCGTTTAACATTTAATGTGCGTCATGATAAAATATATGCTTTGGCAATTCGAGCGATGGTCTACGCTGTCAATACATGTTTTCGTCATGAGTATATAATCAATGTGCTGAAGTATAAAATAGTGGCTGAAATAGCAGCTGTTAT
>CAJNSZ010003659.1:0-10626 GCA_905329745.1 Rotaria sp. Silwood2
AGCATGTTTCATGTTATTTCAGAAGGAAAAACCGAGTATAAAGTCGGAAAAAATAATAAAAAATTGGTTTGAACCAGTTGTCTTTTACCAATCTCGAAAATCTAGTAAACATTTTCTGCTTAACTTTTTAAATCATAGACTAGGCCAGTTTATGTTGTTCATATTTGCTGTTCTATTTCTTTAAAACTTGACCGAAACCAGTGTTTTCCTCTTTTGAATAAGTATTCCTATTAGTATGTTATATGGATGGTTGTCATATCATGATTTTTTGTTAAACCTCGCATCAATGATAAATCATAAGTGTTTTGCTTTGTGAAAAATTAAAATTATTCATTGTATGAAGATGCCGAACTAACACATTCTCGAGAATGCATGTATTTGTATTTCACTTAGATTTCTTCAACCACATCGAAGCTAAGAGGATTTCAAGGAGAAGAAGCTACAACTAGTTTTTCATTCATCTATTATTCAATAATCCACAAAACAATCTGATTAAAAATGAGAATTATTGCATTGTTCATTTACCAGTTTTCTGTTAAATCATTCAAAACTCTATTTTCATGAATACATTTATTTTCTTGCATAGGACATATAATTTAAATAGAGCTAAATTCAAGATATCAATCAATGTTTACTGCTTTTTGACTCAACACTGCGTACATTATGTCATGCTCATGAACTACGAATATCTTGAAATAAGAGTTGAGTTCCAGCTTATTCTAAGCTTTTAAGACTAGATAGATTTGAGTTATAAGAAAAAAAAATTATCATAAACTGAAAGTATTGAATTTTGACAGTTTTTGTCGTATATTGTTACAGTAATTAATTGTGACTAAGGCAGAGATGTCCATCGCGGTGCGGTGCGGTAGCGGTAGATTTTTTTCCGGAGAAAAATGCAAAAATGCATGAATTTCAACAGAAATTCAGCATTTGCAAGGGCAGAACTGTGAGATTCAACGAGTCTTATCGATTGGTGAGAAAAGTTCTGGTTCTGAACGTCACAGGTCGTAAAATTCACATCATTATTCTGAAAATCATTGCGGCAGCGGCGCGGTTGTGACATTGCTAGTTTTGGGAGCGGTACGGCAGCGTCACGGTAGGCTTTCTGTTTTACTCACCGTGGAGCCGTAGCGGTACGTTAGCCTTTTTGGTGTTACCATCGCGGCGCGGCAGCGGTCACTTTTTAAGGGTCACAGTTTTTTTGATCACCACAAAAAGATAGTTTTGATCACCAAACAATTAAAAATACGGATCATGACCCGTAAAGGATTGTTTTGATCACCACACACTTTTGGATACAAATGATCACCCAAAAAAGTTACTTTTGATCACCAGATTTTTCAACATTCATCCAATATATTTATTTCTCCCAAAAAATGTAACATCCAAAAAAAAATGAAATAATTAACAAACAAGGAACACTTCAACAACTTTATTAATTTCTTTTTATCGTAAGCTGTGCTAACTTTCTTGGAACGTCCTTTCCTTTTTCGTGTACTTAATGCTTCAACACGTGACTTATGAAAGCTAATGAAATGCAAGTGATACTGGATAAACAAACTAGCAATGATGCAACATCACAACGATTTAAAAACTTTGGTGATCAAAAGTATCTTTTTTCGGTGATTATTTGTATCTAAAAGTATGTAGTGATCAAAACAATCCTTTACGGGTCATGATTTGTATTTTTAATTGTTTGGTGGTCAAAACTATCTTTTTGTGGTGATCAAAAGTCCTTTTTCCCCTTTTTAACCGCGATAGACATCTCTGCTTCACGTATATTATTTTAATGAAAAGTTCACAACAATTCTTGTTTACTTTGTTTCTTGAAATTTTTCTCGAAGAAAAATACTTGTCTTTTAATTCGCACAAACAACAACAAGATTTCGTATGCAGAAATGATTTTTTTAACAGCATGAAACTTTTAAACAGATCATATAGAATTAGTTCAGTTGTTGATAGTTGGTGATGCAGCAACGTTCCTTCATGTCTTCAATAAGGCCTTTAGCCGTTATTTAATTTGAATTGTTTAGATGACGTTTGTATTTTTTACAAAAAACATGCGATTACCAGATGTTAGTGTCAGATAATTAGAGTTATTGCAATGTAGAAAAAGTAAGATCTCAATATATTTGAGAAATTTCTAAGTGATTTTCAAAATCAGAATTGGTGTGTCTACGCAATAATGGCGGTTCACTAGAAGTAAACAATTCATTTTTCTGAATTTAATTGAAGTTATCAGCGAATATGGAACACATTTACTTTTCATAATAATAAAAATTCTATTTGAATAGGTACTTTTTACAGTTCTGAACTTCAAGGTTTTAACAGAAGAAAATAGTTCTATAGATTGTTACACAACTGTGAAGAGCTACATATTATATAATGACTTCGAGTCGCAATAGAGTAATAGATATTCTCATTAACTTTCAGTTATAGTTCATTAAATATACTACATTTTTAATCACTTGAAAAGTCTATCGTATCGAATTGCCAAAGAAATAAAAGTCGGCTTAAATATTTATTTGTCAAGTTCGCTACAACATCAAAGACATACAACAATAACTGAATTTCTTAATGTTTCAATTAATGTTAAGTGTTCATATTTGTTCTATGGTCTTCTGGTTTTATTGTTGCTGCGACCCTTGAAAATAGTCTTCGATAATAAACTATTTTTGTTTGACATACTCGCTTTACGTCAATCATCGACATGAGACACATAAATGGAAAAGTCAAAGGGACAAAATATGCGAAAAAAAATAGATACTGGCTGAAATTGGCATCAACATATATTGGTATACTACAGAAATCAATTATATATAAAATATTGAGCGGAACAGTAAGAATCAGATTGAGACTAGAAAATGACATGAGTTGAATTGTCATTTTTCGTTGTTTACGCCATTGAATCGGTTGATGCGAACGATGTTTCTGCCAAATTACTCGTAAAAGAAAAATCAAAGTGAAAAAAGGTTCGAGTAATGACGGAATCAATGTGTTCATAAACGAATCCCATATCCACATAAATCCATTTCCATAGCCAAGACTTGCACCACAAACTGGTAATGTAAAATCATAAGCATCTTGGCAAGGAGGAAAATAAGTAGAATATATATAAAATATCAAAATATATAATATTAAAAATGATAATGGTATATAATGTGCAATGATGCGTCTTTTTCTTGTTAATATCCATTGATCATGAAATACGATAATATGTCGTTCAAATGCCATCCAGGCCATGAGTATTGTTCCTCCATTATACAAGCCAATATCGGTAAAAACCCAAATTAGACAAGTCGCTGTCTTTGTTGGAAAAACGATGGAATGCACAATAAAGTTAAGATACAGAGGTATATCAATTATTTGTATACCTACATCAAAGACAAGCATAGCAACGAGAACATGATTTTTGACACTGCGACGTGCTTTTCGATTGATAAGAACATGAATGAAAACAATGAGTGTGCAAAATATAGATATGATATCGGATGGAAGAAGAATCCAAAATCGAGCAATATGTGGTAGAGAAAATTCTAAGCTATCAGATGGACTAGTGCTCGTATTGTCTAAACTTTGATTGCCGGACATTACTAGCAATTCCATGATTATCTAAAAATAATTAACATACGATACTCGGTTAAATACGAAATGAAGTTTGGTGTCGTGAGAAAATGGGCAGAGAAATTATTTTGTTAAATACTGATATTAAACGATTTGAATTGGTTTTATGTACCAATAAGGAAACATTTACTTTTGTTTTCACTTCAACTTTTTCAAAGATAAGTTATACAGATTGTTGAAGCTTATTATTGTAATTGAACTGCCATGATTTACTCTGTTATGTGTAATGAATATGATAACCTATTTGAGCCCCCCTCCCCCTCAAAAAAGTCAATTTTCGCCAGAAAAATGGAAATTGAGATAAATACATGGGAAGATAGCCCAAGTTCTGCTCTTTCAGAAACACTATGATTTTTTTATTGGGCACCCTTTTTTTGACAAAGTTTTTAATTCTTTTCTGCTATCGACTGCTAAAAAACGCAATTTTTTTTCTAGAAAAAAAATATTTTGAGGTTTTCGCATGGAAAATAAGTACTTTAATCAAGTTATCGATATTGCTTGAAATCCAAATACTTTATGTAAATGAGCTTCTCTGACATAGATAATCCCAAACAAATACGAAGAAGAAAAAGAACTTTATTAAGATAATGCTAAGTTATCTTTTATCACATATACAAATAGCAAAAAAAAGAAATATGTTTATATAAAAAGAAACTAAAAAGTTACTATTTCAACAGTTCAGTTGTCTTCATCTGAATATTTCCATTTTCGACTTTTTCGAGAGCTTTTCACAGCGGATCTCATGAAAAAAAATCAAAATTCTACCATTTGCCTCTGCAGAGATATTTGCAAAACTAAACAATGTTTTTTCGAAAAATTTCTTCTTCAAAAACTTGTTTCGCGTTTTTCTCAGAACATGGTTTCGACGGAGTAGCGCCAGCGCTTCTCTCCCCCAGTACAATATGAAGCCAAATATTTTTTTTTGCTTGAAAGCTTGTCTCTAGGACTAGCCTATCTCGTGGCCCTTTTTTCAAAATAAGCCTTTTATTATCATATAAGAGCACATCTCTTCGGAAAAAGCACCATTTTTTAGGAAATTTTCGAGTCATCGAACTTTTCATCCTTCTTTTTCGCTTAAAAGGGCGAATTTAAAAAAAAAGGCCACGAGGTAGGCTAGCCCGAGAGACAAGCTTTCAAAAAAAAAATTGAATATGTAATGAAGGGCCATGGAGATTTTTTGGCGCTAAGATGACCTATTTTTGACCCTTGTTTGGTTCCTATCTCCGTCAAACGTCAGTAAATCGAGCTGAAAATTTTACCATAGCCTCCTTACTTTAGTCCCAACATATGCTCCAAATTTCAGGCCATTTGAACATACCTGAGATGAGATCGGTTTTTGAGGGGGAGGGAGGAGGAGACCTTGAAGGGTGGGTGGGTGTGTGACTTCAAAAAGTCTATTTTCATTATCAGTTTTGTGCAAGTATTTTTTTTTCAGGTGTGATTCTTGAAGCCAGTTTATGAAAATATAGAACGGACGTGTTTGTTCAAAAGAGAATTATTCTTTCGAGTGAATTCATCAGTAATAGAAAGATTATTAAGATGATTATCAGATGGGCGTATTATTTATGTCAGACTCTGGAAGTTTTACGTTTACCGAATTACTTCCTCGTTTGAAGAGAGGGTTATACGGAAAAATAAAAATATTTTGTGGGTTTGCTTGTGGTATTGGAAGAAAACATAATATCGTATAGCGATGCTTTCAACATGGAAAATCATCTGATCAGTGAGTTTCAGTGATAAGTTTTGGAGGAATCGTATGTTTATGGTATGCGAAATTATGAAGTCAGAGATTGTCCATCTCAAACTTTTGGGAGATAACTTTCTGGAAACTTTAAATTCTAGCATATCATAGAGTTTATGAAATTTTTTATGACGGTGGATTGAGGATATTAGAATAGGTAGCCGTGAGTCCATGGCCCAAATATGGGCGGACAACGGCAGTTAAAATTAATTAGGTGGTGCAAGTGTGGATAGATTTGGTTGGAGCCATCACTATGTTTAGGTGGCATGATGTTGAAGACGCTGTTGGGGGGAGGGGGCGTCAAGATAATGATGCAGGTGTGCATGGGTGTGAGCTGTGCAAGTTTATATTGTAGTGTCTGTTGCCGTTTCATTCGCGTATAGGATTTAGTGACGTAACCGCGGGTGTCGGTTTCGTATAAAAAATGGTTTGGTTCTGCGCATGGATTTTCTCTTGGTACAGTCTCTGCTATATGCCTACCTTAGCCGAAAATAACACACAGCACCATACTTGTTAAGATTCAATAATCTTATTCATAAAGAAGAGTCCTTCTGGAGAAAAGAACGCAACAAAGAAAAATGCCCTCATGATGGATTTGAAACGTTAGTACTCCTGTTTTGACGAATATGAAAACCTTTATCACATGCATAATCAATTTATTTTTACAATGTGTTATAAACGTCGAATTCATGTGAAATCAGTAATCGAATGCTACAACTTAGGTTTCCAGATCACTAATCGAGAGGCCTTGTTATCCCTATGTAATTCAGGTGTCGATAGAGTTATGTAATTAATGAAATCTATGAATTTTTCTAACTGATAGCAACTTAATGTGAATACATGAGCGATAAAGGAAAATTGAGTCTCTATTAATAATGATCAATGAGGGAAATTTTTCGGATGTAGATACGGTTATCCTTTGACTTACATTCACGTCCGGATTGTAGATTCGGTTCGTTCAATGTCGATCTGGTTTCGCTAATCTTTACTAATGACTCTTATTTTCTCAAATGAAGTTTTCTTCGTAAAAACCATTATATCTAAAACTGCGTGTCAAATTTGGAAAATTCGTACTACCGGAAATAATTATGCAAAGCCTTGTTTAAGGCTAATCCTCTTTTTTTCTTGGTGAAGAGAAGAACTTTTTTGGGTAAATCTCGACATTTTATAAAGGTTGATAAAAGTAAATGGCAATTGAGGGATGCGAATATGTAATTAGATTTAATCTGTGGCATTCTTGTTGCCTAGTAAGTCAATGAATCACAAATTAGGATTTTTTTTTGAGATTTTTCGGGATTTTCATGGAATCTTCTTAGAAAGTATTGGCGACTAGAACGCCAAATGTAGGATTAGATTTTCTATTCAACCTTTAAATCGTTAGATAATCGATTGATGAGGAGCATTCTTCTTTATTGAAATGCTTTTCGATGTTTTTTAAGAATTTTGTGATCAGTTATTGCAACGTTCTCGATAAAGTGCAAATGCATGCCTGATATTTACTATTTCTTCTTATTTTATATAATAGGCTTACTTTTAAGTCCTTATTTCGTACACTACTTTGATTCTATTTTATAAACATTTATTTTTTCCTTGTTGCTCTTTTCTTTCATATTGTTTCCTACTCTCTGATTGATCAATGTATAAGTCGATGCTTTGTAAGAACATCAGGCAGTTGTGGATATGAAAAAATCCACCAAAGAGCAGTTTCATCTGCACTAGCTGTTCTTCTATCTAAAAATCGTCACACACTATACCTAACAGTGACTAACTGCTACACTGAGAAATTTTCTCAAGATAGACGTCAAGATGTTTGATTTCATCGTAAGATATTAGCTGTATGCGTCTAGTGCGCCTTCATATCTATTGAGTTGGAACATAAGTTCTCAGAATTTCGAATCCTATTGCAAAAATGATTTCATTTCTAGTCGTAATTTGGACAATATGAGTTGCGTATTAAATTGCGTTTAGAAAAAGGAAAGTTATCAAGATCAATATGAAGTTCATTGACGAAGTAGAATATAAATAGAAAAGATAGAGTGGACCTGTTTGAAATAAAATGGATGACAGACAAATTCACTTCGTCATTGTAGGTTGTATGAGTTTAATCAAGACTCAATTGTAGTAACAATAAGAAATATTTGTGACACATATGACGGCAGAGCCGTCAACGATACTACATATTATCGTTGGCTTATCAATTTCTGTTTGAGAGACACTACCCTGATGCATAAATCTCGATTAGATCGATCTGTGAAGCTTCATTCAGCGATTATCAACCTGTGCTTTGCTGTTGTTCACATGTAACTTGGACCTATTTTTGGAACGTATGATCACTGGAGATGAGAACTGGATTCTTTGCATTAAAGTTTATTGTAGAACGCAGTGGTCCAATGCGGATCAAAAACCGTTACCGAACGTTAAAGCAGATTTACATCCACAGATGACAATGTTGTGTATCTGACGTTATTATGTGGAGTGTCATATATTTCTAGCTTTTGGAAAACAATGCAAACAGTTATAGTTGATCTGTATTCTCAGCAGTTGGGGTGAATTATATGCTGCAGTGTTCATTTAGAAAGCTATTTGTCAGTTAGAATGGGAACTTTTTGAGTCTCTAAGATACTCATCAGATCTTTCATCGTCAAATTATCGTTTGTTTTCATCGCTTCGAAACTATTTGTCTGAGAAACAGTACGAAGATTTTACTGAGATACAATCCGATCTTACTGTATTTGTCGAATCACAACCAACTCATTCCTACAAACGTGAGATCGAACAATTGCCAGTGGAATGGTCGCAGGTTGTCGAATGTTAAAGCGATTGTATTGTTGATTTATATTGCATATCGTTGATGGGAAATAAATCTGTTGATGAAAAGAAAAAAATTATCAGAACTTATATTCCAACCCAATATTTGAAATATCCAATGATAATAAATTAAGAAATATTTTCAAGTTAAGTGGGAAGGCAGTTTTTCCGTAGGGACACAATATTCCAATAGTATATTAAATGTGAAACATTACTCAAAGAATTTTTATTCAATCTATTGGAAAGATAAGCAATTGAAATAGAACAAAGTTTTTCTGCAAGTATGTGTTATAGAGGCTTAGAAACCATGTTTCCTTAACATTATTACCGACTAATACAATATATGTTGGCACTGGATGGTTTAAACGGTCCACCAAAGAAGAGTAAAAGTCTATTGTGATACTTTTCTCAGTTTTATGAAAACAATGATGGAGTTAACGGATTTTTCTCGTTACTATAGAGCGTTTCCATCTATATGCGAATTAAATGCAAATAACAAGAGAAAATACATGTGTACTACTGAAATGGGTTCTATTCGATAATAATGAGAAGGTTTTTCAAATTTCTTATATTCTGTCTATAATTGAATCGATAATGAAAACAAGTTGATTAATGAGATAAATTTTCTTTCGAAGCGGAAAATATATTTCAGGTCTTAATTGTATTTTCTTCCTGTTCTCCATGTATGATAGTAGTCGGATGGAGGAAAAAATATCAAGACAAGAGAAAGATGAATTTGTTTTTAAATTATTGTTTTTATATGCTGAATCAAAAAAGAACAAATGGTATTCTACAGAAAAAGTAAGAAAAGCTACCAGACGGATGCTTGTTAATTAATGGAAAAACATTTACGAAAAAAACAATAAAGATTGTTTCATAACTAGTCGATTGGATGTATATGCTAATGCTGTAGTAGAAGCATGAAATTCGATGGGAAAATAGACCGATGAGAATATAAGATAAATTACTGGAAGGTGGAAATGTTGCACTAGATGGAAAAAAAACTTTCTTTTGAAGAGAATGCACATTGTGAAAAAATAAAAGAGCCGAATTGTTGGATTTATTTTCAAGCATGCAGTAGTGAAAGGAACATTTATGCGTTGCTTATTTGTGTTGTAAAAACAACGCTTTTTCTGATGACTAAGACCATTTATTTTTCCTTTTTGTGTTCAAAGAGATTGAAAAAGCATAAAACCATATAGGACAGGAGTAGTGACTTAGAAAGAGAAATATTTAGGTAACGAGTTTAAAAGGTTCGTAAACTAAGAGTTTTATTTTAAATGAGTGGAAATGGTTTGCCGAGGTTTTATAATTGACAATCATGCTCAGCTACATAAGTTGACATCTCCTTCCCTTATGATTCATTCATGTCTCATTTGAGAGATTAAATTGAGATAGTAAAAAATCTTGAAAGGATTTCTGCTCATGACTTTTATTTTAAGCATTATGCTTCGCTTTGCTATAACTTTGACTTCTTCGTAAATATACCTCAAAAAGATAATTAGAATATCGTGAAAATTCTAATTGAAATGATTTTTTTCTGATATTGATATTCCAGAAGAACAAAAATTTACCATATTGTCGTGAAACTGAATCTACTTAAAAGTCCAGTATCTGAAGAAAGAAACGTTCTTTTTTAGCTAAAATTTTCAATATGACCTAATGGTCTTTAACTATATCTATGGGAGAAGCATCATACAGAAGTTTCTTAAATAGGTGTTCGTTTCTGCTCAATTTGCTGAGTATACAAAAATGTCAATAATAGTGGATTAACGTGACACATTGATGATAGCATGTAGTCATGAAGGAATATTCATCAGATTTCCAGTCATTTCTATACAAATATTAATATCTACAAATTTCCAAATCAGAATTAATGTTTATCGGAAATGTCAGTTCTCCATTTTTCAACGTTCACACGAATGATGCTCCAAGAGTCTGTACTGAGACATTAGCATTAAAATCAGCTTGATTCTCTGATATATTCTTGTGAGTAGCTAATTTAAGGAAATATACTTGAGAATAAACCTAGAAGAATAATATTGCCAGTTATGTTTTGCATTAGATCTATGTCCAAACACAAAAATGAAAAAAGTAATCTGTACGGTCTACTCTCAATAGTACCAGAAACAGAAAACAAGTGGCGTCATACATCTAGCAATATCCCTCAAACCTTGAACTAACATTAATATAGGTGAAAATTCTAGGAACAAACAAACATTAAAGGATAATATTGATACTTACGCATTCTTGAACACCAATATTTTCTATTTCTATGATTCAATAGAACTTTGATAAATTTGTTTCTTATCTAAGAAGGATCCATATTAATGAAGGATGACTTCAATAAAGTTTACATTACTGGTTTTCTCTTTCTCATAGATATTTTCAATATGATTATACTACTTGATTCGAACTCTAAGTGGCACAAACATTTTTCTTTTTTCTAACCC
>CAJNSZ010003660.1:0-10624 GCA_905329745.1 Rotaria sp. Silwood2
AAATTTCATCAAGTCATAAACAGCTTCTCCAATATAATTTAGTCACATATGGAAATGTTCATTGACGATAATATGATACTTGAATCAGCTTCAATATTGTCTTTTTAAGGATATATCTAAGACAAAATATAATTCTTGGGATTTCTTGATTTTCCAGTTGGAACACTTAAGCACTCTTGGTGGCATAGAACATTAATATTTTCAACTTTGTCTATGAAATAATATTACCAGTGTCTATATGTGAGTACCACAGCCTCAATAAATAATGGAAAACACAAAGACATTCACCAATCGTTCAATTTTATTTATAAATAATACCCTAAGCACATATCTCAAATTAGATTACATTTCTACAAGGAATAGTGCTACTATTCGCTACAGTATCTTTATGGAACTATACATTTTAAAACGCGAAGAGATTGAATGAGCACCGTTTTCATAAGAAAAAGTCGGATAGTCACGGGATTACTCTTATTCGTGCATAGTTGTCCTTTCAAATAATCATAAAATCCTAATCATTTTAATCCTAATTCTGGAATTCACATGAGATTTTTGGGATGATCATGGGATTTTCGGGATTATCATGGGATTTTTGGATTTTTATTGGGATTCAAAATCCCGAAAATCCGCCGTTTCCCCCTTGGCGATTCTTCTTCCCCAATAACTGAAATTTTTATTATTTTTATCAGTTAAAGTATTGAAAAACGATGATGTAGTATGGGTTAATACTTGTTTTTCAAGATATAAGATTAAATTATGTCTGTCTCAAACAGGCTATAAAGTAAAGTTGAAAATTTTTCACTTAGTATAAATTAACGACTACATAGCTACAGCCAATACGAAAAAGCTCTTATCTTTAGTAGCGTTATTTTTGGCGTTATTTTTACGTTGGAGGAGCTTTGTTTTTGACTGATTGGCAGAAGTCTATCCGTCTTCTACGTTAATAAATTTTGAACTAAAATTATAAGTTGAATTTGATGACGAGGTAAGTTTTGGAAAGAATTGGCACAAGAACAGGAGTCTATCAGCTTCCAAAACATTTATTTCAGTTAATGAAATCAGTTGCATAAGGGTCATCATCGGTTGTTAAACATTTAAAACTTGATTCTAGAAAGTTTCGATCAATTGTGCTTCCTGGGAAGATGGCTTTGGTCAAAAGTGATTATTGCATAGTCACTGATGTGACACCTTTGGAGTTGCAAATATCGAGATACTTTTTGTATATCGTAAGGGGACAATTTCCTTTCGAAAAAAGCTGGGAGGTAAAATTTTTGTTTTCTCTTCTATAGGATGTTCTTGTGTCGAAATAATCTGTTTCAACATAAATAGTCAAAAGGATATTACCATGAAAAAATGGTAGAGCTAATTTTAATCTTGATCAGCTCAGAACATCTCTGCACATCCTAATTTTGCTTGTTTCCTTTTTTTGATCGTCATTTTCTAGTGTGCAGCTCGGTTCTTCTATTATATATAACTCTCCTATGCAATAATATTAATTCATTTATATTGTATATGCAAAAACAACACAGAATAAACAACTACAAATCTATTTTTAGTGTAACTATGCACTATCTTGAATAAAACTTTTTTACATCCCACGCAAACTTCAATTAGGGTTGGGAAAACACTATCACAGACAAAAATAGTATACATTTGGACGAGTCAAACTTCTTCTGAAAAAACATCCTCGACATACACTGCTATTAAAAATTACAAAATAAAAGAATAATTAGCGATCATAACTTTGACGAACATAGCAAGTTAATTTATTTTGTGAAAAAATGTTTAACTAGATGGGTTACCCATGGATAGGCTGGGCCGATTTTTAAAGAATAACCGTGGGCTGGGCTGGGCCAATTTTTCAAAGAAAACCCATGGGTGGGCTGGGCCAAAGATCGATAACCCATGGATCGACTTTCTTCGGCCAAGCACAGCCCATTCGGATCTCTGTTACTTATTATATTTTAGTCATGTCATCGAGCATCCACGTCAACAGGAAGAGATGTAAAAGTATTCTGATTTCATATAACACCTCTATATAAACTCTTCTCTGACGGCAATACCCAGTCAAGTGAATAATGAAGAAACGGTCATTAAAATACCTTATTACTTGTAACTAGATCGTTTCGATCATAAAAATGCATCTGCTCATATAAATAATGGTCAAATGGCCAATAAAACGAATAATAATTGATTGATATATAATTTTGACCATTTCACAATTACGGACTGTTTTTTTCAGAGTTTGAAGCTGATCTTAAAAATATTTATAACTTCAAAAGATTTATATGTATTTTTTATTTTTGCTTATCGAACATGTTTTTTGCGAAATAGTCAAAAACATTCTTGTGAACTTAATCGTCGAAACGTCTATCAAAATATGCGTCTCTGATGAAATTACAGTTAATGTCAGCCGAAAAGCCATGTTTTCTATGATATTGAGAGTTGATTTGCAATTCTTGAATCAAAAAGAATCTTTTTGTTCATAATAGTGCTAAAATTATAAGTTTTTCGATAAATATTGAATATCTATAATTGACAGTGTCGTCATCTGTTTTAGAAAGAAGATAGATTTCATTTGTATTTTAAATTAGCTGTGTATCTTAGGCGACTAACCTAAAATTATTTCTTTTTCTCTCAAAATAAATGAGTAGGATTCGAAGAGGCTAAAACAGTACAAATGACTGATCGAACTAGTTGCGCATTATCATTTATGAAGTCAAGTTTACTGTATATGAGAGGAAAACGCTGGACTAGTTAAAGTTTGATATCCTAAAATGAAATTGAATGATTAGAATTTAGGCACAAAATTATTTTGTTCAATGTGAATCACATTATGATACAAACAACTAAGAGATATCACGTTCCGTTGAAATTAAGTGTGATCCTTATTATTAATGTTGCTATTTTCGTTTGCTCTACTAAATTAATCGCTTAAACCGCTGTAGACAGATTTTCTTTTATGCGATGAAGTCTGCGTAAAAAAAACAGGGTGTGTAATTTATCTCAAATTAATCTGACAATCTATAGAAAATCATACAAAGTTTGTTTTTTAAATGACATTGTAAAAAAATGGTCTCGAATTTTATATGATATTGTTGATAATCATGATGACCTAAGAATATTTATATAAGCTCATTGATTTATTTGACTTTGTTTTACAAAATTTTTCGTCATATTGAACAAATATATTTAGTTCATTCTAGAGAGATATTTCTGTACTAATTAATCACTTAAATATTTTGTGCGCACTATTACAACATTTTCTGTACTCATATAATAGACATCTTTGTATACATCACTAATTGATAGATAATGTTCGACTATAATACAGCATTCTATTTTCTTATTCTACTCTTTAAAAAGGGTGTGGGTGTAGATGTGGATAAGAATAAGAGTATTTCCTTCAATTTTAGCAACACTAACACTTACACCTGTACACGAAAACTCATACTCGTACACCGATGGCTACGTTCACACTTACACCTTCAAGATATGCATAAACTAAACTCATCCACATCTACAATTCAACCAGATACTAGTATACTAATTGCCATGCTCTTAATGGACCACAATTGAACAGTATACTAGTGACGAGACTCTACGTTTTGCTTGCATCGCTGGTAAAATCTTTTGCAAATTTGCGTGTAATAAGTTATTATTTTGAACTGTGGGCTAGAGTTCTGCAGGACAATCCTACCCTACCCCAATCTAAGAGTGATGATGGAGTTATTTTCGGGGAAGATCCACACAAGCACACCCACACCAACATCGCAGTGTCTGCCAGGATTTCAACGAAAACATTATTTTGAAAGAGCGACCCCCATGGGATTTTTGTGGGCCATGTAATGCATGATTCATACAGAAGTAAACAATAGAATACTTTCAGAAACGCTTTCATTCTTGTTCTTACATCATATTCTCAAAAAGCATCTCTTTTTTTCTACCGAAATCGTTGGTAAATATTGGACTAACGATAGTTTAACGCTATCGTTCGTAAAGTCACGCTTTTTTCTTCTTCCTTTCTTTTCTCGTTGCTTCTCAAATAGAGTTTACAGGGGTTTGATAAGAAAAAAAGGGTGAAAAGAAGTCAATTTGCAAGATAAAAAAATCTTATTTTTCATAGACTGTTGAATTCATTTTGTATTTCTTCGCATCAAAAGCAACTTAGTTTGTCATTTCGTTTTGCTCCAAACATATATTCTGTAGGACTCAATGCTATCGAGCTCACACATACAAACTATCATAACTTGTGTCAATGAGACATTAAATACATTAAACGAACGACACATATCGAAACCAGGCACTTTATTAAACAATACAATATTAAATTGTAATGTGAACACATTTCCATTGAATCAAGGCGAGAGTGAATTACTACAAGCATTGACAGAGAAAATTGAAGATATTGTGAATGGTATTTTACCAACTATCAATGATGAATCTAAAAAATATTTATTTGACATGTTACATGAATATCATTATGATCGGATTAAGAATATATTTAAAGAGTCATTAACAATGAGTAATTTGCTTGCTCTTTTAAATGATCTCGAATCTACTGGAGCATCATTAGAAGCTTTCCAAGCTGCTTGGGACGGAAAAAGAGATCCTATTGAAAAATTCATTAACGAATACCCTCAACATAAAGATAAATCTGGAATAAAAGGAACAACTCTTTTATATTCGGTAGCGAGAAGAAAACATTTAGAACTTGTTAAATATCTTGTCGAAAAAGCAAAATGTTCTATTGCTGCTCAAAACGAGCAACATATTGAAATGGCCTTAACTGGATCAAGTAAAGCAGCGCCAAATTTTAAAGCTAATCCGCTTGCTGGTTCAACTGCTCTGCATGCAGCATGCTATTATGGATATTTAGATATTGTTAAGTATCTAGTAGAACATGGAGCTGATTATTATTTAAAAAATCATGCAGGAGAAACTGCAATTAGTAATGCGTTGCAGGAACCATCGATTAAACAATACTTTGAGAAATATTTAATTCTTGGTTATTTCAAAGAAACAGGTCCTTTACCAGTAGCACCAATTATTGAAGGTGGTCAAAAGTGTATCGATGATTGTCTATGGGAATATAAACCGTTTCAAGATTCTAAATGGTATTCATTCTCTGCAAATGAAGCAAAATTATTATCTAAATCTCTCAGAATATCTCCTAATGAAGAATTCCATTTAGAGTTTCATTTAAAGGTAGAAAAAGGCATCTATGGTGTTTCTACTGTCAAGTTCTTACGTTCTGGAAAAGATCTTAATTTTGATCAAAATTTGGCTTGGATAAGATGTCGTGGCTCATCGATTTTAAACTTTGATTGTTATTCTTTATGGCAAATAATGATAGATAGCGATAAATCTTCATCATCAATGCAACCACTTGACTTTCCATCATTGTCGAATCAAAATTTTGCATTAAAAGAAAATACTTGGTATAATTGTCCCGAAAAGGTAAATTCGCAAATAAATAAAGCAATCAATTATCGACAAAAATATCTTACCTTAAACTTTCCATTCATTAGTAATCAACTGGAAGTTAACTTGCAAGCATTTACATTTACATTCACCAAAAATAGAAAAACTATTTCAGGTTTTCTACGATGGATACCAAAAATTGTATCAATTAATGAACATGCTACTGATAAGATTACTTATCTCGATAATTTTAAGCCAATGATTGGTTCAAAGCCGATATTATTTACATCAAAACATCAAAGAAAATTAATGACCATAGATGATAGTAGTTTGGAAAATCTTGAAGAACACGAAATGATCGATGATGTTGATGATGAAAGCACTTATTCTAACAATTATGATGCATTCAACGAGGGTGAAAATGCACATAATTTGAAGGTAAATAATGCTTAACTTTTTAAAACTGCATCACAGTTTAAGTTTTGGATGTTTTGTTTTGAATAAATATATATAGATATGGGTTTTACCAGCCTGGTCGGATACCCCAATAATATTTTCTTCCATTGTAAGGACAAAATATACTATTATTCGGATCATATGAGAGAGAGAGGCATAGATAATCCATAGATTGGCCCGAGCAATACCATTTTTTATCCTTACAATAGTCGAGAAACGCTACCAGCTGATCTGTGAGCTCGTAACTTGTCTTTACTATTGTAACGATAAAACAAGGTATTGTTCTCGCCAATCTAGGTATTATCTATGACCCTCTCTCATATGACCTGGATAATAATATGTTTCATCCATACAATAGAAATAACTGTTAGCGCAATTCCTTACAGGATTAAAATTATGAAACACGATGTAACCAGTACAAAGGATGAAACCAAAATTTGTTTGCATAGAAGTAATTGATAAGATATTCAAATCTTTTAGAATTTTAGATATTTTTTATCAAATTCTGCAAAATAAAATCAGAATACTATACGAAATTAGCTTATAGACAGTGCACGAAATTAATACAAATATTTTAATGAGTTTTAAGTTTTCCAGACAGTTTATGAAAATTTTTCTAAAAGCATGTCTATCACAGTCTGTGATGGATAATCAGTTAATTACATAGTAATTAATTAATTCAAATACTTGTCATGGTCTGTCGAAGGGTAGGGAGGGATTAGATGCAAATTTCTATCCCCAAACACCTCAGTACTCCTTTCAGACCGTGTTTCACAAAAGACGTTATGCTTGAAAAAGACCAAGGTAGATTCGTATTATTTTCTTTTACTCTATCCAGCGTAGTGAAGTCAAAATAGCTTTCCTATTTGCAAACCAAGTCTTTTAATTTATCTTGACAGTTTACTGGTGAAGCCACGAATTTTGCTAGCCATCCAATTGATGAAATTTTTAATACAACTAGTAGTAGTGAAAGTATGAGTTCGATCAATATTGATGATTCAACTAAAAGCTTGTCAACGTCTTCTCCGATTGAAATTCGAACGAGAGATGTTTTCAATAGATCAAGTACAGCTGACAGCAGAGTTGCTTCGTCAAGTGTTTCATCAGTAGAGGATTCAACTCATTCAAAGTTTCTAGAAGCAAGCAGTACAATCGAAAAGTTACAAGGCGAAAAAGAATTACTCGAAGATGAAATTCAAAAGTATATGAAGTTAAATAAAGTAAAAACTGAACAGTACGCTAAAGAACTTTCCGAACTGCAAGCACAAATGAAACAAATAGAACAGAAACGAAAAACAATGGAAGAAGAACAACATCGTTTGAAAAAAGAGCAAGAGCGTTTACAAAAAGAAAAAGATCGAATAAAAAAAATAAAAGAGGAAATAAAAACTGTCGATTATAAAAATGTTCAATCAGAAATAGTCGATAATTGTTTATCACCGTGCCATAATTTACTCATGAAAACTCTTAAAAAAATATCAACAATACAAGATTCACAACTAATAGATAATCAACTTCAATTAATGTTCGAAAAACGTGAAATGGTCTATACAATAACTGTTACAGGTTTTCCAAATCATCACAATCAGTTTATGGCAATATTACAGAGAACCAAATCTGCAACAACTGGAATACAGTCAGCTAAAAGTTATTATCAACGAGTTTTAAAACGAATGATGCAATCACTGATGACGACGTTTTCAAAAGTTAAATCAAAATTAAATTATTGGTTTTTATTTAAAAATATATTTTTAAATAATATACAAGAAAAATCGAAAGACTACGTAACCATGTTTAGTACATTTATAGATCAGAAGCTGAGAACATTGGGTGAACAATGCATATCAGGTGCAATAACACAACCATGGATAGAAATACGTAAATTCACTAATCAATTTATCGACGATAATTCATTTTTGAGTCAAGTTGAAAGAGCAAAACATCAAACATTAGAGCAATTTATTAGAGAAAATATTTCACTTCAAAAAACTAGAACTAATAAAAAGCCAACAGAAAAATCGATAAAAACAGTTCAAAGTTTGCTTAGAAAGATGACTCAAATATTTCAAACAAAGCCAGAATATAGAGGCCATGAACTGGAGCAACTCCAATTAATACCCGATTTATTACAACAAATTATGATTTATTATTGTTGCTTTACATTGCAATTGCCTTTATTTGAATTAGCTGAAGATTTACTAGGTAAAATCGAAAAAAATACAATAACAACTATTACTACAACAACTGGATCAGGTAAATCAAACAGTATTCTAAATTTCTATATAATCTTTCTGGATGAATATTTTTGTGCAAAATTATGAAACATGCAAGTGTTAATTAATATGAATAGATCTTTTTTAGTTTTCACCGTATTTTTCCACAGCAATGAAACATTTTTTTCAATATCCTATTTGTTTTCGAATTTAAATTTGTTCTTTTATGCCTTTCATTTTAAATGCACTAATAATATAACCAGGTTTCATTCACTTGAGCTTATAAAACAAGCACAATAGAATTTCTTTATTATACTAGAAATATGCAAAAAACATTCATTTCACATGGTTCATTTTATCTAACATTCGATTTCAACCTTCCTACTGATAGATTAAGCTCCAGGAAATGGTTTCATTGAAACTTTTAGAATTCTCTAATCTTAGTAGAAAAAAAACGTCATGATGTATTTAACGTACCTCCAAACTGTTTATGACCGATGAAATAACGCTTTTTAGCAAACTTTGCTCTGTACTTTTCGCTTTGTTTTCGCTGTTTTTCTTTATGCTAAAAGTCAGTTCAGTCGATCTATTCCGCTATATTTTTCTATACTTTCAGGAAAGTCTACACTGCTTCCAGCTCTTCTTATTGCTGAAGGTTATGATAGAGTGATTGTAACTCAACCACGTCGTCTACCATGTCAATTGATATCTAATCGTGTTAATGAAACGATGAAAGCGGATACACACATTAAACAAGAACAAGTAGCTGGCTGGATTGTTGGTGGCGTAAAAGAGAACCCAAAAGCTAAAATTTTATATATGACCGATGGTTTCCTTCGAGAACGCTTACTTTATGATGATACTATTGTGCCAGTAAATCGTTCAGTTAACAAATCGATTGTTATTTTCATTGACGAAACCCATGAAAGGTCGATTAGTATTGATCTATGTCTAGCGTTCTTGGCTCGATTGTTAACGAATTATCCACAATTAAAATCTAAACTAAAACTAATTATATCGTCAGCAACATTGGATACATCTGTACCTAATCTGTTTCGAAATATTCCTCAAATGAATCTTCATGAATTTTCTGTGCCACAATTTAGTACAAATCACACTGTAACAAAATATTCGCGTCCAAATGCGAATATTCTCGACATAATTCAAGAATTATATAAGAAATGTAAACTGAATGATCAAATCCTTTGTTTTGTTAATTCAGCTTTAGAAGCTGTAGAAAATTGTAAATTATTATCAGAGATAAGTGGAAACACAATAAATGCTCGTCCATTAATTCAATCTCAATCAACAGCTGTTCAACAAGAAAATATTGCACAAGCAAGTGTACTTTTTTCAACAACCATTGCTGAAACGTCATTAACATTTCCATCATTAAAATATGTCGTAGATACAGGCTATATTAATTTGCCTATCTATAATCCTGAATTACAACGAACAGTATTAACAACAATACGAGCAGCTCATTCCACTATCAAACAACGTTTAGGTCGAGTAGGAAGAACACAACCTGGTGAATATTATGCTTTGTACAATTATGATCCTGAGGAACTACCGTATCCAATAGCACAAATATGTCAATCGGATTTAACGAATATTGAATTTTCATTACGACGATCACCATTAAAATGTGGACTTCATGTTATTCAGAAATTTTTACCTAATAAACCAGTACCACAATATATCGATAGTGCTGTTAGCGCCTTAAGCGATTTAAGTAAGTTGAGAGAAATAGGTTATCTATAAATACAGTTTTTTTTTATATGTTTACTTTCGACTAAGTCATAGACTGATTTGAAACTTCTCTGCATATGTCTATAATGATCTATGTATAATAAAATTAATCCACGTGTAGAGATCATCTGAACATCGAGATCCTCGAATAATCTTGTTAATTTTGATTTTACGATCTAACTTGATATGATGTTTAGTTCTCATATAATTGAATAATTTGAGATCACCGACTGGATCGTATTATGAAATATAATTTTTATAATAATCTATAAAAAAAAAGGATTGAGTATATGATTATGTCAGATTTGAACTGATAGAATAAACGACATAATTAACAATTTACTGTTTCTGATTCAATAGCAAAACCTGAACTGAAATAATAAGATTCGTTTCTTACGATTGTAAAAGAAACTTTTCATATGGACAATGATGTATACATTATTCTATATTTTCTATTTTATTGCGAATAGCTTTTGACAGAGAGAAGATAGAGTTCCGTTTTTCACTGCTATGTTTGATGAGTTTTCTAAATAAAGCGATTGGAAAATTATCTTCTTCTAACATAAGGAAGATCTAAAAGACTGATTCATTTTTCATGATAATAATGAGACAAATTGGCTCAGAATTTTCGAAAGAATAGTAGTTACTTCCAAGGGAGAAATTGTCACAGTTACTTTACGAAAGACATTGTTTTAAATCCTTGAAAAAAAACATTGGATTATATTGTCTCACAATCTATATTTTGATAGATTATGATTTCTTTTACAACGCAAAAGCCA